>CM046843.1:19349552-19409552 GCA_025618425.1 Heliocidaris tuberculata | reverse complement strand
CTCGTCGTTCATCATGTGTTCATTCATTAAAATAAAAACACGTCAGTCTGGCGGCATTTTAGTATCGCAGGCTGTCGGCATAATGGGATGTCCCTGTGCCCATTACTCCTAATTTTGTTAATTCTTTCGGCCACATGAATTTAGAGGATAACACAATCTAAGCAAGTCTGTGAACTTCACAATTTCAGAGCCTATCACACTGTCAAGCATTAAAATGCAATTGTAATTTGTAAACAACGTTCGAGGAGATTGGCTTACACTTTTGTTTTTGGCAATATACAATTATTTGAATAGTCATTACATATACGACCAATTTCTTTTACAACTGCGAAAACAAGTACTTGAAATACAAAAACATTTCATACATTTTTATAGTACCTACCTCTCTTATTATTACTGTCCTTAATCCAAATTATTGCGTTGGTGAAGGTTAGTCAAGTACACGCTAAAGTGTTGAGGTTTTTGCCTGTCTTGTTTTTTTTTCCCCTGCATTCTTATATCAAACTGTAAATCTTCGCTTATTCAAAAAAATGTCAACAAAAAAACAGTAAACATGCTTCAATAAATGAAACTACTTGAAGAGTTTTTGAGAAAATATCTTTGTTTTTCCAAATTACCTCTTACACAAAAGTCATACCTCGTTAAAAAAAAAAAAAATCAATATAAAAAATAATCAATTTTTTGAGTGCTTTACTAGGCGGATATCAGAGAAAGCGAAGAAAAGACACATGCAAGCTTTTAAGAGACAATGATAAAACGCTGGAGTTGGAAGAAAATAATGTACGACAAGGAAAATAAGAAGATGAAAGAACAATAATCACAGAAAGAAAATGAGCCAGAGGAAAGTAACGAGTATGGGCGCAAATCCTGGGGGGGGGGGGACAGGGGGACATGTCCTCCCACCTCTTTGAAGATAGGCGAATGTCCCCCCCCCCCCAACCTTTTTGCATTTTTTTTTTTTTTTTTTTGCTTGCCAGATAATTTTAGAGGCAAAAATGACAACAATGGCATCAGTCGAAAGTAAATTGAAAAGGAAACCAAATGAAGATTCTAAAGCAATCACTAAAGTAGTAGTTGATGACGACAAATTAATAAAGCTAGATAAAAAGAAGTGAATGAATCAGGGGGGGGGGGACCCCTAAATCGAAAACAAAAAACAAAAAAACAAAAACAACACACACTAGAAAACAGGAACAAAAACTGGGAAATGATAAAAAGGGAGAAGCAATATGATAGGGAACCCTTTACCGCCCCCTTAATTGGTGGCCTTGTTTCATGCACAAAAGAAAACAGTACAGGAAAAAAAATATTAAAAGCAAATACAGCCACACATACACACACGCGCACACACCCACACACACACACACACACACACACACACACATCCTCACACACCTAATCACTATGCTGCCTGTGCCTTCAATAACTCCTGGACATATGCTACACCACTAAAATTAACTACTGGGTCAATTGGAGAGGGAATTTATTTAATTTCTTCTGTTTTTACCACTTCTTTTTTTTTGTTTTTGTTTTTGTTTGTTTTGTTTTTGTTTACCAAATACCCGGTACTCACTGCATATTTCCTTGAATAGTGTTCTTTGTTGAAATTCTTTGGGTCATCGGAGCCATCGGTTGCAGAGAAGTGGAGTGATGCCATAAGGCCTGAGTAAGTACTTGCTTTAGAAGAATAGATCATATGCATCATGACTTGAGTGATTCGATATACCTTGGTTATGGTATCTTTGAAGAGCGCCCTCAACTGTAAAATAATTGAACAACATTTCCTTTTCGAGGTTATTATCATTTTGACAATTATGGTCCAAGCGCAGAAACAAATCAACTAACTATAGAAACAATAAATATTTGGAAGGCGGCGGGGGGGGGGGGGGGGGGGTAGAGATGGAGAAAGAGGGGCTGGGAAATATTCCATGTTATAAAAACAGAAAGGGACAAATCAGCTTACACATTTAAAGTAACTCATGTAACTGCAAATGAGAACATGCATACAAATTCACAATGATATTATGTTCCATCGCGACAACCACGACATGGTGATCGGAGACAAACAAATTATGAATAATTATAATTATTGATTGATCGACTGAATGGTTGTCACGTCCACTGATAACTCTCACCCTTCTCCTCCTGGATTCTGCATCTTCTTGAATATCCAGTCTGATGGGTATACCTCCTCGATCGACAGAGTAGCTGCGCTCTTTGTTGTATGCGGGCAGATTCGAAGAGCGCCGTCTAGCGTCCAGTGATTGTACATTTCTTGAAGGCTCTTCCTCTTCTTTCGTGGGAGCCATAAACCTGTAGGATAATCAGTAAACAAGAGCAGGACATAAGCAATAATCATGATGCTTTTCAACTTCAGCAATTTTTTTTTCTTTTTCTTTTTAAGGTATTATTATTTTGTCGCCAATAACACGTGTTTTTTTTTTCTTGGTTTTTTAATTGAATGATACAATATTTATTTATGAAACTTTTTTCGACTGTTCGGACGCCTCAGAGTACGAACAAGTGATCAAGTTCCCCACTTTTGATCTGATTTAAACATTTGCTTGAGTTTTTATACGGCTCATTGTCTCAATCAACATTGTATTAAGCCCCAAAACGCACTTTTGAATGCGTATTATTAATGAGAACGCAATGTTAAAAGCTTAATCGCAGTACTAATTGAACTTAGTCTCTGTAATGGTTTCCTCGTATTGTCACAGTTTAAGACTTACGTCATGGTAGTCATTGCCAGTGGTGATCCTTTGTCTCGGTCGACAGAAATTGCCTGACGTCGAGCTCGAAGACGAACCGGTGGTTGAGGTTCTTCAGGTAGCGACTGGACAAACTCTTGAGATGTGTTTTCTTTCCATGTGTTCCGCCTTGAAAACATTGTGCAGTTAAAACAAATTTAGGTAAAGTCAGCAGTATTGGTAGATACACGCAAGACACATTACCCCCCCCCCAAAAAAAAAAAAAAAAAAAAAAGAAGTTATCCTTCAACAACAATTTTTAAAATTCATTATACAAATACACACAAGGCGATAGCCGAGGGGTTTTGTACTGTTATAAGTGTGGATGATTATTTTTACGCCCAAAAGAATTTATGTGTATTATTTGTGTTACAAAATGTTTAGGTGGCTCCTTGTCGTTTGATAAATCATTCAATTACCCTCATCTCTAACACAATCATAATCATTTTAGTTCTGTACAAACGCGGAATGTACTTAATTAAACAACGGCAAGTGTGAGTGCACTCATCGAAAGTCCTTAAAAAAGCAATAAAGTGCTTTCATTAACAGGTTGTTCATGTGCCCGGAATCGCATGAAGTGACCTGTGACCGGTCATTATTCTTTCCTAATGACTAGTCATCAGCATTTACGCGTTAAGAAGAATAAATGCCTTGATTACGTGTACGCCCTCAACCAGTCGTTTGATTAGGATCTCCTTCACCATTTTTATGATAAATATTAATTTCCATTAAAATGTATCATTAGCATTATTGATTAAGAATTCGAAATGATATTTAAAATAAAAACGATAACCCGCTGGTGACAATCCATAGTCAAAAGCGTAAATGATGATGATCGTTAGCGGAGTAGGATATGACCCCCTATCTGCATCTTTTTATTCATTTATTTATTTAAACACGATAAAAACTACTTTCGAAAAATAAACTCAAGGGCAATTTCAAAGGCCTATAGTACTGCCCATAGAAATCAGGTTCGGATTACGTAACACGCCATTGTAATGTTCGCACATTTATAAAGGTGATAAACAGGGCTATTGAAATTTTCTTGAGTTTATTTTTCGAAAATAGTTTTTATCGTGTTTTTATTATTTTTTTTTTTTTGGGGGGGGATTTTTCAAAGAAATATGACCCCGTTTTGCATTAAAAAAGAGCGAACATAGAATCGGCTTCAAATATAATCAAAGGTTTTCCCGGCCAATTTCGCACATTTTTATGTCAACTCAATAAAAAATTCATTCAATTTAGCAAAAACATCGTTTACCGCGTCTTCTTTCATTCAAAAGTGTATTTAATTCATTCATTTTCGCGTTTCGAGCAAAGGATTTTGCTTTTGTATCATTCAAATATGCATGTTTGTAAGATATCAATCAAATTCAACTGCAAATTCCGAAAGGGCACACCTGGCATTCAAATTCACAAATCGGCAGTCAAATTCGGATCATAACAATTATTCATTCAATTTAACACGCAAGTTATAAACCCACATGTTTTGTTGATAATTTTCCCGCAATATCTATGTTGCAATTCATAATATATGTTATGTTCCTGTTCTTAATTTTCCTATGTACTGTTAACCCGTTGAGTATTGCATTTTCTCATTCACATAGGCTTAATACAGGGACTACCCGGTTCCAGTAGGCATTGAGTTAAAAAAAAAAGATATACATGTTTGTGGTAAATCAATGCAATTTAAACTTATGTCTTTATACATCTACGCGACATAAAATGAATTTAATTCGCCCAAACGATGGGATCTGTAAATACGTCATAACCAGAAATACATAGGCCCTATCTTGAATGGCAAATATCCTATCACAAACGTAATGCAAGACAATAAAAATATATCACATATCATGTTAGGGGAAAATTGTTAAATCGAATGCACTATACACATTGAATTTGATGCTCCAAATAGAATTCGAATGCAGGAACTGGTTTGTTGGGTGATCACGTGACTATGCGATATCAAACTGAACTTGAAATTGAAGGTTACGTTGAAGTCCGCGGCCTATGAATTTGAACGAAAAAAGGTCTTAATTTGACGGCCTAAAGTGCGAATTTGAATGCTTCCGAGGTAAATTTTAATTGCGGAATAGCACGGCATGGCGAAAATCGTTTAAATTGAATGCTCCCAATAGGAATCAGACTGATAAAGTTTCGTAATTAGCCGGGAAAACGTAAAGTATTTTTAAGCTTATCGAGTCCATATCCCCCCCCCCCCAAAAAAAGTACCTACTTTCACCCCCCAAACCACAACAAACACTCCAAACAAACAAAATACGTACACATGTTAGAGAACATCATGCAAAAATCACAATTTCATTGCTCTATCAATTTTGTTTTTCATCTCAATCCGAGAACATTACAATGCTCAAGAAAATCGCCAAATTTTACTTTTTTTAGACGCTGAATTTCCAACAAGTCAGTATGAAGGAATACCACGGGAAAGATAAAAAGTACAAAATGCTATAATAATAGTAGTAATTATACATTACTTGTTATCATTATTGTCATTTGTATAACCCTCAATAATGTTGCAAGGTACTTCCAAGCAACCAACGACTTCGTGCGTGATTGATTCAAAAGTTGGCCGAGAGAGAGAAACCAACGACGTGACAACGAGATAATGAAAAAAAAATAAATAAATAAAGGGGTGTCAAATGGAAGGAAGAGAAATGGAGAAAGAAGTATATAATTACAAAAATAATGAGGGATGAAAAAAAGAGGCAGGGGCAGAGATAGAGAAAGTTAGAGAGAGAGAGAGAGTCAGGGAGAGAGGGAGAGAGAGAGAGTCAGGGAGAGAGGGAGAGAGAGAGAGAGAGATAGAGAGATAGAGAGAGAGAGAGAGAGGGGGGGGGGGAGGGGCAAGGTGTAAAGAAAGGCAGGGAAAAGCCCTTGGCTTGAGCAGTGGGCCTAGTTGCAGTCGAAAATAATGAACTTACATCGTGAGGATATTGTTTCCCCATTGATGGTAAAGGACCTCGGATGTCCAGAAGCCACTCTTCATCTGTCGCTGGAAGATATCATCCCCAACGATTGATTTCTCTCTCCTCGCCTTGACCCTCTTATGAAGATGAAGTCTCATCTCGTCAAGTAGCTTCTCCTTCCGATGTCTATAATGGTGCTCAAGGGTTGCCCTTGCTGAAGCGGGACGCTGCGATCGCCGTCCATTCACGTTTGTACTCTTCCCGCTACCTGCTTCTGCATGCTTCACCAAGGGTGGCTTTTCTTGCTGCCGAGGAGGCATGTCATCGGTTTCTGAAGAGCTACTACCTCCGTAGTCTCCTATTGAATGTGGGTCATGATCTGCAAAACGATGACTACGTTCAGGAAGCATGTCCACATCTCCTGTGTCGACGTAGGGGTAATTGGGGCTGTTCGTTTTTCTTGCAGCTTGTGGATTGCGATCTCGTATCGATTCCCTTTGAGTAGCCACACTTGAGACACCTTTGTCCGATCCATGTCCAACGTGTAAACCATTATTCCCTGTTATACTCGTATGCACAATGTTCTTGGAGTGTTTTCCAATACTATGGTGAGAATCAACACTAAGAGATCCAACATTCGACCCAACAATAACACAATAATTAAAACTATCGTTGATATGGTCAACTTCTGTTATCAGTGCACCCAGTGGTATTACAGGGTCACTCGAAGTTGAAGTTGCTTTCTCGGGATTAGGGCCTGAAGAGAGGTATTCACCTCCTTGATTCACTTTTTTCTTATCATCTTTGGAAAGAATGGCTTCACATTCTAAACGTGCAGTGTTAGTGGCTTCTGATGCTGAGTAGGCAGAGCTTTCAGTAATTTTCATTTGAAGACTTTTGTACAACATATCTCTTTTCACCTGTCTCTCTTGAAGACTAGATATAGATGGCGACGTTCGATTTGATTCATTATGCTTATTTATATTTTCACTCTTGCCGGGATGCTGTCCTCTGTCATTGTATTTTGGGGAATTCTGCATTGATATGTGAAAAAGAGAACGTCAAGAAAAAAAAAGGGTATGACCATGATGACAGAGGGAGAGGGCGAACACAACATCAACAATAACAACAAAAAAAAAGAAAAAAAAAAAAAAAAACAAAAACAAAGCAACAATAGCAAAAAACAACAACAACAAAACATCAACAGCTGAATAAATAAATAATAAATATATATATATATATATATATATATATATATATATATATATATATATATATATATATATATAGCTTTGGCAGTTTAGTCCCAGGATAAAGACGAAGTAGATAAATAAAACGGACAATTTATTATGAATAAATGAACATCAGCCTGAAACATTGTTAAAGAGGGATGATTGCCACAGAATCATATTGTCCTGGTGGGTGACTGACGAAGAGGTAATCGCATACAAATTACTTCATGTTTGTTTGTTTGTTTGCTTTATTTTGTTTAACTAGATATGCGTTAGGAAAGTATCATAAATGAATGGCAATAATGATGATAATGATGATGATGATAATACATTATTCTCATCATAATGGTAGCAAAAAACAGAAACAACAATAATAATAGTAAAAATAATAAAAATAATAAGAACAATACTCATAATAATCCTACTACTAACAACAACAACAACAATAATATACTACTACTACTACTACTACTACTACTACTACTACTACTAATAATAATAATAATAATGATAATAACAATAATGATGATAATAATAATAATAATATAATAATAATAATAATGATAATAATAATAATGATGATGATAATAATGGTGATGATAATAATAATAATAATAATAATAATACTACTAATAATAGTAATAATAATAATAAAAATGATAATAATAATGATAATACAATGAAATTATGCTGACAGTAACAATAATGAAAATGTTATGGGGCATGCATCATACAAGCATTGCTTTCTTAGCATGCCCCCCCCCCTTTTTTGGGGGGTACTCTTCTTAGTACCGTTTATCTTTGTATGTTAGTTTGATATACTAAACTTATTACATTGTTTTATGTATAATCATTTGATCGATATGTATCATGTGTAGTTATTTTGAAACGGAAAATAAATCAAATCAAATCAAATCAAATCAAATGAAAATGTTGCCTTAATAATGAAAATAATCAGGATAATGATACCTACTACTACTACTACTACTACTACTACTACTACTACTACTACTATCTCTACTGCTACTACTAACTACCGTTTCTGTAACACATGGTTTTTCAATTCTTACCTCTGATTTCTTAGTTGTAGCTGTCAGCGGTCTTTTACACTTTCTTTTCCACACGTAGACTGGTTTGCTTTCTCCGACAACGCTCACAAGATGATTCCCTGCTTTGAAAGCCATCGTACCTCATAAGAATGGATCACCATACACAAATTCTCTGTTCGATATATCATTATAAACAATAAAAAAATACGAGTGGAGAAGGGTCACAATGACAGTAAAGCATAGACATATTATAATCAAATGGCATACCCTATTATCTTCAAAATTTTATTGGTAAGGTAAAATACAAGTAAGACATTGAAATCATATAAGAAAAATCCAAGAGTTATTCTAACTTAATGACAATTATTTCACTTGCATTAATTAATTTGACAAATTTTAGTTACCATGGTGATATTCACCAGGGAATTAATTAAGACAGCTACTCCTGCGTACTAACTAAATACAAATGTATTGGAACATGCTTTAGCATTATACAGTTTTTTTTGTTTTTTTTTAAACCCTGCCTGTACTGATGCAGTTATTTCACATTACGAGAAACACATGCCTATCTATTTATTTTTAACATTTATATATTTGTCAGTTTTACACAGGGTAGCCTAGTCAGTGATTAAAACGCTGTTGTCCTTTAAGGCCCTGCACACAGAATTATATTGAAATAATCTAAATAAGAAATGATACCATATAAACTTTGAAACAATCCAGTAAATAAACATTAATGAGTGAAACATAATAATCAATAATATGAACCGTCTGACTGATGTCGATTTTGGCTAATTCATGTTAACCCGTTGACTACTCTTTAACTCTCATAGGCTTAATACAGGAGCCACCCGGTCCCCGTAGTCTACGGGTTAACAATTTATCACAATTAATTCAGGAACCAGAAGTCAGGATTTTTCATTATGTCAAATAAAATAAAATATGAAATCAAGTAAAAAAGGAAAAAAAAGAAGGAAAAAAAAAAGATGAATTAAGTATAATGCAATAATGTCGAAATCATAATAGTCTGCATTTCTCTATTTCCATGTAATGCAAGAAAAAACAACAACAATAGATTATGAGAAGTTGTACATCGTCTAAATATATTGGCATCATTTTAGGAGACTATAGAACCTTGTCTTATTCAAAATGGCTTAATCAACAGTAATCATTTAGTGGTGAGAGGTCGTACAAGAAGTATGCTATCCTAGTTGATTTATACACATAGATGAATTTTAAATTGCGGTTCCTCAATACTGAATTTCGAAAGAGAAAATTTTTACATACCTCCCCCTTATCATTTGATAGACTTTGACCTTTTCCGCGTTTATGCCTATAAAGTTGAATGAAAATTAATACCGACTTAATATCTCCTTTATCCTCCTACTCATGTTTCATGTCAATACTCACTGTCATGATGTTCCGGATTTCATATATATATATAATTGTGAGAAATGAAAATGAGAGAATAATGGTTGCGTAGCTTAAATCAAAGTTCCCCAGAGCTGTCCTCCCTTATATATATATAATACATAATTATTGGGAATGAACGACCGTCTGTGAAACAGCTCTTTACATGAACATGATGAATGTACTCGTTAAAAATAATATATCCTGAAATATTAGATTGCGTTTAAACATTTCGATATCTTAAAGGACATGTTGCCCATGAGTATTGAGCATGCAAATAAAGAAAGGATAAATGACATACATGCTTCCTACAAATAGCTCATGATCAGTCATCTTATAAACTTATAATACGACGTGTTAACGTATACGAACAAAAAAAAAAGTAAATAAATAAATTTAAAAAAAATATTCGGAAAAAAAGTCAATCGATTCTACTTTATCTTTATTTTTACATAATTTTCCTTTCCTTGTAAAACTTTCGGTCCTTCTATATCTGTCTCCCTGTCTTTCGTTTCAATAATTATATAAGGTATCTTACGTAGGAGGCCTATATAAAATGTAACATGGCTTGGAAAGCTAGTAAAACAGCTGATAAAAGAGGAACAGATGCCCCAAAGGAATATTTACTATTTCAAATCTTCATAAGTAATAAATCAGTCTACAATTAAGCACAATTATGCAAACATACCTGATTACAAAAAAACTGCTACTCGTCCATCAGATGCGTTAGGTGCGTCTTTTCTGCGATTTAAAAATGGAGGATTAGAGGTATAATTATGATGCAGCAACTAGAAATCTTGAAACATTTCATTTAGGAAGTCGAGAACGTTGTCATATTGCTTATAAATGTTGTCTGGTTTCTAAAAATAAATTCATCAAGAGCACTTCATTTATACTTCTCAAACACATGAACCAACAAAACGATCCCGCAAATCTATTATCCATGATTCTCTAATACGTGTTCTTCTTTGGTGTGTGTGGGATTTCCTTAGGGGCTGTTTACGATATTTCCTCTAAAGACCTCAAGGGCTTCTCCTAATCTTTCTTAAGATAGAATCTCTTTCTGTCACAAATAAGGAAGAATAGAAACCGTACAATGACGGCATTCATTTGGACCTACAGAGGGGCGAGTCATCAGGAACAACAGATTGACACTTATAATGCGACTGTAAAAAGGACCGTCTTTAAGGGCGTATCGATCGTGATGACGGCGATCGATATTAATCGAGAACCACTTTTAGCTCGGGAATAATGGGCGACAAGTGTGAAACATTAAGGAGAGACCCCCAAAAGAGGACTGAACAATGCGATAAAGTTCTGAGATTCAAGAAAAAATGTCCCCGGGCGTCGTCATCACCTGCAATAAAGCCCTGACCATTAAGGATACACGCCTATACTAGATTAATTTTTAAAGTTTTTCGTTCAAGTTGTTTTAGAGTTTTCTTGTTATTGTTGTTATTGTCACTGTTAGTCATTGGTAAAAACTATTCTTGGACTTTTCACATAGGCTCCCACAGGTGTTACCAAAACCTTCACTTGTGAATATTCACTCACCATGGAAACCTACGGAGAATATCTATTATTTGAACTGTTCGATAATTATTTCTTTGCATACGTATAAAGTAAAACAATTTTGTTTTTCTGTTTGATTGATTATTGAAGGGAAATGAATATCAGTTGCCTACTAAATGTAGTCATAACTGGGACCTTGTGATTTTTTTTTTTTGACTGACAGTGCTAATGGGTTCATCATTCTCTCATTAACCATGACCTTTATTGATTTTTAACAATATTAATATTCCCTCTAACAACGCTCAAGACATTTATTTTTCTAAATCAAGAGGTGTTGACATACCTGTGTACCGTTATGAGTAAATTAATAACAACTATTAAAAAGGAAAATCTTCCTGGCAATAGGTCCACTGATCTTTCCTGCACAGTACTTGTAAAGATGCAATGTAATGACTCGTTACATCTTCAAGATCTGTATTATTATTATTATTATTATTAGTAGTAGTAGTAGTAGTAGTAGTAGTAGTAGTAGTAGTAGTAGTAGTAGTAGTAGAAGTAGTAGTAGAAGTAGTAGTAGTAGTAGTAGTAGTAGTAGTATTAATATTATTATTATTATTATTAGTAGTAGTAGTAGTAGTAGTAGTAGTAATAGTAGTAGTAGTAGTAGTAGTAGTAGTAGTAGTAGTAGTAGTAGTAGTAATATTATTATTATTATTAGTAGTAGTAGTAGTAGTATTAATATTATTATTATTATTATTATTATTATTATTATTATTATTATTATTATTATTATTATTTCATTTTCTTCTTAAGCATTGTCCATATTTTTAGCAAACATTTTATTCATATATCCGTCTCTTTGTCATGCTTTTTTTTATCTATCGAAAGCACTTTAATTTAACCGAAGTAAAAGGACATTTGCTAAGGGACATTGCAATATAACGGCTTTTTAAATGTCTATAAAAAAGTAGCCTGCGGTGAAAGGAACTGAAGAATTAAAATACCTTACAAATATTCTAAAATCTTACTGAGGGAAATCATCATGATAGAATGTTAGACGTTATGGTAAAGATTTCGCTTGAGAATACTTTGTGAAAAGAAATTAAAGCATTATAGGATAGTTATAAACTCTTATTTTGCCTTAGCATTATATTTCAAAATTAAACAGACGTTCTTTTATTATTAAAGAACTTAAAGTGTGAATGGATTTTGTTGTTCTCTCTCTCTCTCTCTCTCTCTCGAAGTTTAAAGGATATATATTAATTTCAGAAAGTCTCATAGGGAGTCACAAAGAAAGTTTAAGAGTAGAGAGAGTAAAAGAAAGTGAGGGGGTAGATCGGAACTGAGATAGAGGTATTAAAGCAGATTATTTTAAGCAAGATTTAAAAGTATTTAAAAAAATGAGCATGAGAAGGAATAAAACAAATAATAACAAAAAATAACAAATATATAAATCAGTTTACAGATCTTTTATTCCGAAATAAATTATTATTTTGTAGAGGTTCTGTTTAAACAGAAACAGTGGAGGCGTAATGGCTCAGTGGTAGAGCAGAGATCTCGTAACTGGAGGACCCGGGTTCGAAACCAAGTTTATGCCCTTTGGTAAAGCATTAATCCTCATTTATACTAAGTCCTTCGGGGAGGACATAAAGCCACCGGTCCCCTGGTTGCTTACTTACAGGCATACACATGCTTTCTTAGCAGTCAGGGGAAATAAAACATCAACAAATTGTTATGTAAGGCTTGCAAAATGGGCATATACCACTTTATGTTTGGTCCAAAAAAAAAATCAAAAAGAAAGAAAAAAAAAATCTATGATTAAAGAGTAAGTTTGGATGATTAAATTCCTGTAAGTCTGTTCAACAAAGAATGATGAGCGACCCAACATAACGATAATAAAAATATAGGGTTGAAGCATATCTTGTTTTTTCATCTTTTACTTTGGACATTCTATGTAATTCAGCCATTTGGATGCCATTTGGAATTGTGGATTTCTAATTCAATTCACTTAAATTCATTCAATTCATTGTTTATTCGTGCAAATAAAATAATAAGGACGTTTGACACGGAATTGTTACCTAATAGTAATCTCAAAACAACAAAAACAATGAAAATACATAATGATGAATTGAATAATACATGACAGTGATAGGGCCTAATAGATGTGAGCATTGCACAGCAATGTCACCCCCGCGACGCCCTTAAAACCATGCATCCCAGACCATCAGTCTAGAGGCGGGCTATCCCGCTACAAACTCTATGAGCTACAATATCTCAAGAAGTCGAATTAACACTCCAAATACCACATCCCTGCTAGGTCGGGCAAACCAGGAGATTTCACACAGTAATGGGTGAGAGGCATGCGTGGAAATGAAAGCATCGCGAGAGGACAACAAGAGGAAAGAAAATAATAGAGAAAGGAGGAAAGTGAATGAATCATAAAAAGAGGGAGTATAGAGAGGGAGAAAGGGAGAGAGAGAGAAGGAAACAAAAGGGAAGGAAGAGAATATAACTGGAATAAATTATACAGAATTAAGAGAAATGCAGAAATGGCAACAGATAATGACAAAATATTGAGCAAATAGTTGCTAATAAGTGTCATTTCAATACATCAATATTACTTATAACAATCATATCAACAAATGACAATACGTATAAAAGCGCTATCTGACAACAAGTCGGGGAGAAAATCCCATCTATTCCAAGAAATCAGTTTCCAAACCCAACATATTTCTCATCTTACAGTCCATCGATTTTCTCGTTCAACTACTGGGCGTCTCAGGTCACCGGTTTGCAATTGAACTCACGATCAGAGCGCCCCCTAACAATGATAGACTGCTTATTCGATACCCCCGATCGCTTGGGGCGTGTACCGATAACTTTCTCCGTCGCCTCGAATAATAATCAAGTGAGGCACAGCTTGCAAAACGTTGTTGCAAGCACGGAAGAATGTTCCTATTGCTAACTCTTGCCTGTAGATTGCTTAGCAAACTTAAAATTATCAAATACCAAAATACAACCGCACAGAGTATAGTGATGAGACAAGTGTATCATCGGAGGCAGGTCACGTTAATACAAACACTATGAGCTTGTATTATGGAGGTGCCGTGGTCCAGTGGTTTAAGGCGCTTGACTGGAGATGCGAGGATCGGGCGTTCGATCCCCGGCACGGCAATTATGCCCTTGAGCAAGGCATTTTATCTACATTGCTCTTTTATCGTACATCACATAAATGAAGTGCTATAGTCATATTGATACCAGCGTGTGTATGTGTGTCATTAGAAAAAAAAAAGTTTATGATTTGTGTTAAATCTCACTCCAATAACTAAGCAAGTAATTGTACATTTAGTTTGATATACTAAATAAAGTGTAAAACGTACAACGCAGTGACTTTGGAACAGAGAGAAGGCAATGTAGCTGATCTAAATGAGACTCCAGGACCAGAAATTCAGCAGCGGTGTGAGAGAAATGAGATTCCATTATAAAAAAAAAAAAAAAAAAAAAAAAAAAAGTTTATGTTGATTATTTGTTGGGTGGAGAAAACACCACTTCAGCATGTTTAGCAACAGTAGTACGACAATTTAGTTAATCGTTGTCAAAATAACTCATATTACCCTTATGCTATTTATGGGAGTATTTTACCAACATAATTATTTCAACAGCTGGACAATCTCAGACGCAACCACTTTGTGAGTAGTATACAAATAACAAGGGTCCAAATGTGAATCCCTGTGGTATGCCATACTATAAATGATTATTTTCTTAACCAATACACAGAGACATACATTTAATTTTTACTTGGCTTTTTTTATTATTATGATCATTATCTTTCTTCTAGTGGTTAGACTTAATTAATTTTAGAAAGGTCTCCGGGAGGTAGTCGTCAGCAAGAAGTATATGGGTTATTTTTCTGGAAGGGATTTTAAAGGAGTAGTAGCCCTGGACGTAATTTCATGATGATCATACTCAAAAAGTCATCATTTTATAATTATCATGATGCAATTATCCCGTTCTCCTCACCATCTAAAGTAATCATCATGTATGACCCTGAGAGGTATACCATGCATCAATCTATTGTTCATACTAAATAGAACGATTATCATTACTAAACATACAAGAATACTCATACTTCAGACACATTATCCCGTCATTTTCTAGGGCCGGCACTGTGATTTTAAAATCTTGGCTAGCCATTGCAATCATGGTGATTCGGCAAAAGGACCAGGGTGCTGCTCATTTTCTCTCTTTATTTCAATACACAGGAGGACTGGCAAGTCAGCAGAAAATAAACCGAAAACATCAGGGGGAACAAGTTCAAAGACACTCTTAGATCCTTTTAGCTCACTACCGTATACATCAACTTCCATTTAAATACATTTTGTCCACCTTAAACATTAGCCGCAAGCAACGTGGATACCCAATATTTGGAAAGATCCACGGGGACGTTGCTGGCAGAGTGAAACATCAGGGCGTGACATGCTTCGAAGGAATCGCATTGTGATGCTTTTTACTGAACTAAAGGGCGACTTCAACAGGGATAAGATATAAATTTATTTTGAGCAAATACGAGTAAGTTTGAAAGAGTATCGCCACACATCAATCAGCGTAAGGATATGCATACACCCCTGATACCTTCCGCACTAAGCGATGAGGATGCCTTGACATTCCAAATATCTCAAGGGAATTCGAACGGAGGAGAGAGAGAAACTTAGGCCAAACTGTCTGTGATTATAGATTTCATTTACTTATTATGGATCCAGAATACCCTGAGGCCTACCAAATTCAGTTTTAAGAAAGAAAGAAAAGAAAAGAAATTCATTTCACTTTTTTAAAAGGAAATCAAAGCTCATCACAAATATTTCCTCGTAACGAGAACTCAACCTTATCTGTAAATAGCTTGAGGATACATAGAACATGGTTCCATCAACAGTATGACAAAGACTATTTTAGAAGAAAAAAAAATCGTGTTTCATCTGAACATTCGTTGAAAAATGCTTTATTTTGATGATTAAATACAAGTGTACGAAAATGTAGTCAAACAATACAAATATGTTCCCCTTTTTCAATATTTAAGTCAATAATAATAATAAAAAAATCTATTACATCAATATCCTAAAGAATAACGATACATTTATTTTACATCATGTGCATTGTGCTAGTTTATGATATAGCCGCTTAAAATATTTTATTACACACGGACATAAAATATGTTTATAGAAAATAAGAAAAGTTACATTTCCGCTCCTTTGAAAACAGCCAATGCAGTTCACACTGCTCTTGAAATGTCGTCTTTCTTCCCACATCTGAGACAGCCTAAACACGTCGTGTCACTTTATACAACTTATTAACCACACATTTCGACTGGTCATTTCCGCCATGCTCAATAAAGCGTTTCATGATATTTAATAGATCAGTTCAGATCAGTTCATACCAGTTCACAGAGGGCCTGACGGAAGTTAGTTAGTCTACATGTGTAACAAAGTGTGCGACAATTTACACAATTTTGCATTCTAAACTGGTGGCGTCGTGGCATTGGGCAAAGAATGAAGACAATCCGAACTCGAGGGCGGTGTTTGATGACAAAATATTGATCAAGAGGTCAGAACAAAAATAGGAGGTGCACTGCCTTTTTCCATATGTGTCTTGGGTACCCCTTTAAATCGAAGATATTAAGACGAGTACAGTTACCTTTTGTTTGGAATAAAAGGGTTACACACAAAATATTTCCTCTACTGGCATTATTATCAGTGTGTTTTGTTTTTGTTTTTGTTTTTGTTTTTGTTTTTAACATAAAACAGTATTACATTAACAATATATATATATATATATATATATATATATATATATATATATATATGAATATTCAAATACTTGTACATTCAAATATATACTAACAAATATTATAAAGGAGCAAAAAGGATTGGGGCTGGACAATCTTCACTGTAACGGGTTGCAGTTAAAATGGTCGAAATATATCAATCAAATAATATTTGGGTGGACAGTAACTGTACAGGTTGTGGATTTGTGAAATCAGGCCAACATATCTCTCTGTGTGCTGTTATTATTCGTAATCACAGGGTAAATTTACATGGCGTATATATTGGGCTATGACGTAGAATAATACTACGGTGACGACATGCCGCGGGAGGGGCACGTGTCCCTATAATAGGATGCCAAAATAAGTACTTAGGGAAATTGGTAAGAGAGAGAGAGAAGGAGAGATAGATAGATAGAGAGAGAGAGAGAGAGAGAGAGATATATATAAGCGGGCACAGCAGGAGAAATAGAGAGAGAAAGAGAGAGAAAGAGCAAAAAGTATATATATTAAGCAAGCGGAAAGATAGGGAGCTTGTGAGAGATCGAGTTGGTAGGAATTATGAGATTGAGTGAAGGGGAATAGAGAGAAAGAGGGACACTGAAGACACGGTTTGGAAGGTGATACGTCCTAAAAGAATGAACTCAACTTTTGGACCAGGCAATCCCCTTTGGACATGTTGGAAGAGGTTAGATGATACCCCTTTGCAACCCCTCATAATCCCTCAGAGTAGGCCATGCTACGCCACTGAAAAAGCATACCACACCTTCGTCACAATAAGAATAATATCCTTAACAAACTTGCATGTAACAAAACATAACAATGTTCATTTCTTTAGTCGCTTGTTGGAACATAGTTTGCTATGCCTTCTCAAAAGTAAACGAAGCGGACTTCGGAAATCAAATTTGCCACACCTCTGCAGCTCGACTATTGCTTCAATTTGCATTGCAGATGGGTTTAAAAGTCTGCTACAAGCTGTTGACGTGAAGTTCCGATTCCTTCCTCATCATTCTATTCCATTTTCTGAGCTCTCTTTGTTGGCTACTGATGGAGAGAAGTGAACAAATCCCCCTACATGAGTTTGTTTATAAGTGGCTAGACTGGAGCAACACTTTTTTTGGGGGGGGGAGAGAAGAAGAAGAAGAAGAAGAAGAAGAAGAAGAAGAAGAAGAAGAAGAAGAAGAAGAAGAAGAAGAAGAAGAAGAAGAAGAAGAAGAAGAAGAAGAAGAAGAAGAAGAAAAAGAAGGAGAGGGGTCATATACACTAATCAAAGTCATAATTAATGAAACTTAATTTGGGGTGCTAACATTCCCTCAGTTTCTATTAATTTCCTTTTATTTTAAATCTCTTTGATGATCTTGTTGTTGCTCGTGATGTCGCTATTGTCGTTGCATAAAAATAGATGTACCAATTACAGGAATTTAACTGGGCGGGGGAGTAATAGGGCTAGAAAGAGAGGGGGAATTTCGGAAGGACATGCGTAAGGAAAGATTAGGGAGGAAAATATATATAGAGGATTGAGAAAGAGAGAAGGAGAGAGAAATATAGAGAGGTAAAGAAGGAATAAAGAGGGAAGGGGAGGGGAAAGAAGAAGGGGGAAGCGAAAGGTGAATTTAAAGTAGAACATTGCTTGATTAAACGCAGCGACAGGTATACGTGGCGAGAGAGGTAAAGTACACTAACAAAAGCAGCTTCTACATCCGCTAAACGTTAGACAGAGCATGAAAGAAATGTACACGAGTACCAAAGTAATGCAAATTATGTAAGCGTAGGGAATAGCCAGCAAAAGTAGAACACAATACTAAAATATGACAACAACAAAATAAAATGTACATAACTAATAATAATCATGAATAATAATAAATACCCCACCCCCCCAAAAAAAAAAAAAAAATAAAAAATAAAATAATGAATGAATAAAAAATATACACTACTGGCCAAAATTGATTAGCCACCTCCTGCAAAAAGACGTGTTTTACTTTTTCTCTTGAAATACAACCAAAAACTCTGTATAATGACAAAAAAATCATCATTTTCAAACCAAATATTTGAAATTACTTGTTTCTCTTAAAATCAATAAAAAATATGCATTTTAGTAATAAGAATAAATCTTTTTACAGTCAATATTTGCTTGGTCCACCTCTTGCCTTGATTGAGACATTTACGCGTTTTGGCATACTGTCAACCAGTTTCTTTAAATATTCAGCTGGGATGACTTTCAACTCCTGTTCAAGTCTTTCCTGTAGGTCTACAGCATTACTGAATCTAATTTTTAAAAATCTTCCTCCCGATGAAGTCCCACACGTGGTTGATTGGGTTCCTATTAGGACTGTTGCCGGGCCATGGGAAAATCACAAGATGGTTTTCTGCTGCCCACTTCTTTACAGCCTAGGCCGCGTGACAGGGAGCATTGTCTTGCTGGAATACTGCTTCTCCATCTCCGAATAAATGTTTCAGAGATGGCAGAACACAGTATTTGAAGATTCTGATGTAATATTTCCCATCAATAGTGCCTTCCATCTTGTGCAACCGTCCCACACCACTTCTGGCAAAGCACCCAGCAGACCATGATACCCCACCTCCGTGCTCCATAGTGCGGTTCCAACATTCAGGGAAGTCTTCTTCACCTTTTCTCCTTCTAACGCAGATTGGTCTGTCACTAAACAGGCAATATCTGCTCTCGTCACTGAAGAGAAACTTGTCCCAATTTCTGTTCCTGTTTTCTTGTGCCCAGGGCAAACGCTTTATTCTTGCTGTGGCAGTTAGAAGAGGTTTCTTCTTGGCTCTGCAGTACTTCAGACCGCCCCCTTGAAGCCTTCTTCTCACTGTTCTAGAACTTAGGGCTATAGTAAAGTCTGTCTCCAGCTCTCTTGCCATTTCTTTCGAGGTCTTTCTCCTGTCTCTGAGGGATTCTTTGATTATGGCTCTATCTTGTCTAGGTGTTGTCAATTTCATCCTTCCTCTTTCTGGCCTGTCCTTCACTTTCCCCTTCTCTCTGTGCTTCTTTATCAGCTCCTGGATGCTTCTTCTAGCAACGTGCAATCTTTTAGCTATTTTGTTCACGCTATACCCTTCTTAATAGAGCACGACATCCCTCATTCGATCTGGGGATGCTTTGCCAGAAGTGGTGTGGGAAGGCTGCACAAGATGGATGGCACTGTTGATGGGGAACATTACATTTTTTCCAGGAGGTGGCTAATACATTTTGGCCAGTAGTGTGGTGTGTGTGTGTATATATATATATATATATATATATATATATATATATATATATATATATATACTATATGTATTAGCCATTATATATATATATGAAAACAGAAGCTTTAATACTATTCAACTTCGGCCTCACTTTTATTTTATTTTTAGCTCCACATTAAAGTAATGTAACGCCAAATCCTCACATGATTTGATCACGTGACAGCCCGAACTCTACACGTGGCTTATAAAGATACGCCACAACCGGTAATACAAAAATCCAGCAGCAGCGGAAGTTGAACGGATCAGGGTATGCAAACGATGTCATCTTCACGCTAGGAGCGCCGTATGTAAAACTACATGGGAGTGTCTGAGAGACTTAATAAATTCGCCCCATCAACTGAATCTGACTGAAATTAAAGTTTTTTGGTTTTTTAAAAACCAAACTTTATACGTTATTACTACCGTTGAATGAACACAAATTTCTAAAGGGATTCATAAAATGAAATTTTCTGCTAATTCGATGTCATTAGTTTAGGTCAGGACGACACACACGTGAACCTGAACGATCTGGTTTATCCTTTTTAATCCCGGTCTTATCTTTTTTACCTTTTTCATCTTGACGCTTTAATACTAATAATAAAACTTTCTTGTATAGAGCCTTTTAGCTCTTTGGAAGTCGTAATAGTACATGTATGTGCTATGTTCTTAAACGTTTTATATCCATTTCTTTTAAATAACCGATGAATCAGTCGTACTGATTTTTAGTCCACGTGTACTTCAGTGCATTTCAAATTTTTATTGTCTATTCTGCTCAGGTCCTTTGCTCTCTCTCATGTCTCTTTTGCAACTTTTCTTCATTGAACCAATCTACAAAGGGGGTGAATGTCTGAACTTGTTTTGAGCACCACTTTAGTCTCTTAAGTTTCATTCTCCTTATTCCTTCTAAAAAAAGGCTTTTCTGGATTTACTTCTTTGGATTTAGCATGGGCAACACACCATGAATTCCTTTACATCACGGGGTTTTGGGTGAAATCGAATAATACGATTCTAGGTACTATACTAAGACCGTGTATGCACATGCACTGAGGCCGTCCCCAAAGAGACAATTGCCTGGATACGGAATTGGATACCGTCTCAACATCCAACTGGTGTCTGTCAGGGGGAGTGTCTGAAGATATTGGAAACTTACAGGTATCCAGGGAACTACTTTAAAGGTGAAATCAAAGTTGAGGATTAGCGCTGCAAAAGTGGATCTCCTTTAAATTAAAAATAAAAGGGTTTGGAGTGAAGAAAGAATTAAAAAAAAGTTCATTCGAGATAATAAACATGACGATTGACATAAATGATCATTTGGCAATGATATGTGACACGTCATTAAGAAGTTACCTTCTTTGCGTTTTTGTAAAACAATAGACTAGGAATAGAATTGCCTGGTCTATTTGGCATATCGGGGGGGGGGGGGGGGGGTGGGCCTGTACTCCTTTTTTCCGAAGGTTCGTTTTCCCAAAGGTTCTTAATTTTGGAGCTTATTCCGAAACACAAATTTCCCATAGCAGTTGGTTAATAATTCAGAAAGTGAAAAAGGGTTCATAATTCTGAACATATGAACCATTACCCAGAAGACTCGTAATTCGGAAAATAACATTGGGCTCGTTATTCCGAAAATGACATGACGTTTCATAATTCAGAAAAGTTATGTAGAGCTCTTTTGCAATTTCAGAAATATGAAACCTTTTTTACATTTTCGGAATAATGAACCTTTAAAATTGAACCGTCAGAGTAACGAACTTCTATATCATGAATTTTCGGGAAAATGACATGTAACCTACCATATAAATTGGCTCCTGTTTGATGAAGTGGTTTCGGATAAACTCGTCTTAAGGATACATTAAAAAAAAAAAAATGATTCTTCACGTTCTACATTGTCTTTCTATTTTTTTTATTTTTTTATTTTTGACCGATTATTATATATCTACTAAAACCACTTAATTATATTGACTGTATATGTTCCCTTCTCACATTGTATTGTAATCGCTACAATAAATAATTGTTACTTATAATAATAATGGTTTTATATATATATATATATATATATATATATATATATATATATATATATATATATGTGTGTGTGTGTGTGTGTGTGTGTGTGCGTGTGTGTGTGTGTGTGTGCGCGCGTGCGGGTGTGTGTGTGTGTGTGTGTGTGTGTGCGGGTGTGTGTGTGTGTGTGTATTATCAAAATAATATTTCCTTTTGTGGAGCTTTCTCGTCTACGACGTGGTGTGACTTTTTTGCTATACAAATTAGTGCATTTCTTCTAATCATTTTTTTGTTGTTAGTAGACAAACGACATAAGACAATGGTATAATTATGAATTTCGATAATAACTGACAACATGTAAAGGATTTTTGTTTATACGGCTATATTTTGTAGAGCTCCTCAATTCAAAGGGGTATGAAGTTGGAGAATAACTTTTTTTTCTGTTTCTCTCTTTGGGGGTATGGTCGTCCAGGATCCAGGCGAGGTCTAACGTTTTCGTTTACATGTATTACATGGGATATTGATATTGGTTATGGAATATACGCAATCAAGAGAATGCATTATATTCTGTGTGCACGGGAAATGCTTGTAGCGTGAGATCAAGAATATCGAAGGAAAGGAATAAACCGACCCCCTTGGTTAAAAGTAGAAACATGTATCATTTACTCATTTGTATTAATGTCATGTTGCTGTTGCTACTTAAAAAGAACATGATTGTTTTGTCGTAAGAATATGCAAAGTTTTATCTAGCATCCCGTCAATTAAAAAAAAAAGGAAAAAAACAATATGTATATAAATTATCATTACACCAAAAACATTTCATTTTCTTTTTAAATAAAATCTGGTTTAAGTAAAACAACACCCCCCACCCCCAAAAAACAAACAAACAAAAAACAAAACAAAACAAAACAAAACAAAAAAACAAAACAAAACAAAAAAACAAAACAAAACAAAACAACAACAACAACAAAACAAACAAAACAAATAAAAGAGATAAACGTAATTATCGAACAAATATATTTAACTATTTCATTTATTTCATTTATTTCATTTATTTTCTTCTTCTTCTTCTTCTTCTTTTCTTTCTTTCTCCTTCTGCTTCATATTACTGTTGTTGTTGTTATTTATAGTTTTAAAACATTTTATAACAATTAATCTAAATGAACCAAAATCAAGAACGAGGGGAATAGATTAAGGTACCATTTCTGTCTACACATAAAAACAAAATAAGAAGAATACATCAAATGGGGCAAAAACAATATTTTATTAAAATATTTGCCGGATATTAAAACCTGGTTATTTTTATGTTATTCATTTACATATTTATTTTTACTTTTATTATTTTTTGTTTGCGCTACGAAAAAAGATTTATTCATAGTCTAGTTACTTTCATTTATTTAGTTATGATTTTCGTGTTATGTGACTCACTTAGCTGCATAGTTATGGACATACCAATATCATGGACATACGACGCATTAGAAGGTCGGATTTTATTCTACTTCTTGACAGTTTCCAGGGTTAGGGAATAGTGTATGATCAATTGATGATTGGAAGATTGTGAAAGTTCGGAGGGAACTTTATGTGACTACTCAATAACCATTTAATATGGGCACCAGGTGTTATGTGATCCATGGATAACGTTCTGTGATTGATGACGGATTGCTATGATTGTTTCCATGTGATGAGGTTATGATGTATGCATGTGCCAATTCACCTGAATTCTCAAACATCAGAATTATGGACTTGAATTGTATGAGATTCGAATGAACAAAATGCTGAGACAAAAAGGGGCCTTTTATCGTAAGATAATGACTCTCTTGAGCTTAGAAATTATGGCAAACTCACACAAATTTTACTTTATATATACAAAAATGACTTTATCTTAATTTGTTCGTGTTCGTGTGCGTATGTGGGTAAGTAAGTAAGTCAATTGCTTTGGACCTAGGCTGAATGTATGTATATCATTACAATAATAAATAAAACAAACGTTGAATTAATATTTGTCACTCTGTAGTATTTCGGCTGAAGTACTTTCGGAGTTTTCCAAATTCTCTGAGTGTAAAAATCCAGCTGCTCTTTAGAGTCATGTATGTGCTACATCATGTACCCTGTTACTGGTGCTAGGTCTTCAGCAGTATCATCAACTTAGCCCGTTGCCTACTGTTACAGAAACCGGGTGGTTCCTGTATTAAGCCTATGTGACTTAGAAAATTCAGTAGTCCTTGGGTTAAACAGTGGCGGGCCCAGTATAGTCTGGCCTGGAGTCACTTGTATAAACATTTTCTAACAATGAAAACAAAATGACATTCTTCTGGTGCCCTTTTCCGGCACTAATATTGCTGCCGAGGAGGGCGCACCCGGGGCACACTTTTGTTTTCGGCGGTATTTCATATGTATTTTAGGAATGCCACATCGGGTTTTGCCCCTTCTCCACCGGATCTTTAAGCCAGTTTGCAATTAGTACACGGTACAAATGACCCTTAAATGACCCGAATTTGTACGCGCACGCGCCTGTTTTGGTGGATATGCTTCTTGCTACATGGTGCGCATACTATTAAAACGGGTAAAGGTCAACTGCTCACGAAAAACTGACCTTTATCTGCGCATGCACAAATTGTAATCACGAACTGGCTCATTAACATGCTTCAATTATATTTTCTAAAACAGTTTAATGTTTTGGGGGTTATGTTAAACCGAAAAGAATTCACTGTTGAGTAAAATTGAAAAAAAGTACAAAAAATGGCATATACACAGTCATTGAAAATAATAATAATAATAATAATAATACTAATAAAACATACTGACTGGTAACAAGGTTCTTTTACAACAGGTATATTGTAATCAAGATTTCTAAAGACTTAAAAATATGTTGTTCAACCTTTGCAAAAACAAGTTTAAGCACATACAACCAGTCTCATCTTTTCCTTGAAAATTGGAATAGCAGAAAGGGTGGAAACGGCGAAACTGAAGACATACAAGGATTTGTATAATGTTCCAAAATATACCATTTTCACTTTGAATTATAAAACCTAATACTTACAACTGCGTATGGAATTAAAAAAAAAAATCTAAAAAAGTAACCAGACATAAAGTACAGTTTCCAAAAGGAACAACTGTAATTTAAGTACCTGAAGACCCTATCCTCCTAGTACTAAATTTCTTTATAAAACGAAACTATGAATTTTAACAAAAGTGCGATTTGCGTTCTAACGTGCAACTGCACATCGACCAACTACCTTTATAAACGTGGTCTGCTTAAGAAAAAGATATATATTTTAACACTCCTTCACGTTCCGATGCCTGAGAATAGGCATTCATTTTCATACAGGCTATAAAAAGACACACAAAGACACACACAATCAACACACACCAAACACACGCAATATTTGAAAGAAAGAAATGTTTTACATTGTTATCGAAGTTCACCGGTAACTAAAGCAAATAGATCACTGCTCTCCGAACGAGTGACGTCACTGAGATTATACTTTGATATTTATGATTCTATATGAACTAGGGTACCTCAATTAGAGGGTGCAAGAATAAAGTTGTAAGAGTTTCTAGGCTTCTACGACGGTCGTTTCATGAAATTTTGAACATGTTGTGTGACTTTGAATTACAATTAATTCCTAACCTATGTGCCTTTGGAAAACAATAACATATTCGTCTATTTCAGTAACAATACCATACCCTTTTCGTTTAGCTCGTTAATCTATTCACATTTCTAATCAATAGAAAAAAGTTTTTTATTTTGATCGAGATGAACTAAACTGTTAAATTCAGGGGGGAAAAGTGTATACAGTAGATTAGTCCCAAATGAAGCATCATTTTTTTTTCTCCATTAAGCTGTTTATTGGCAGTACATGATTTTTCAAACTTCTGTTAGCTAAATGCTCTAACACTTTAAAAAATCTTGCAAAATTATTATTATCATTATGTTTTTTCTCATAAAATAAACATCCGAAAAGATGGAAAATGTACTCTGCTGGCAATATTAAAGTGTTTCGTGTTGGATTTCGATTGCAAAAGGTACATAAAATAAGGTGCGGAAATAAATAATTCACCAAGGTTTAAGGTTTAAGGTTTAAGGTTCTTTTTAAGAGTTAACTCTTACCATGCTTACTGTGCCAAGGGGTTAAGCTCTCTTCAGATTTTTACCAAAATGTGATCAGTGCATACTTTTTAAATGTCTGTACTTCACTTACCATCTGTTATTTCACAAAATATTGTGTACAAAACTTGTAGAAAATTTATTACCATTTCTTATGATAATACTAAACATTATTACTTTATCCAACTTTATGCTTAAGAATTAATAAAAATTACATTTAAATTTGTTTTGTGTGTGTCCATTATTTTTTGGTTTCTCATTTGTTTACTATGGTTCAATGTTGAAATAAGGTAATATCTTTATAAAAATCTGCAATTTTATCTGAATATTTCTATGGTAGCATATAATTATAATCATATATTTAGAATGCTTGATTTATGCTCAAAATGCTGATATACATTGAACACCATATACCTTTCCTGAGATTGAGCAATTGGTGAATAAAAATGACAAGTCTATCTGTCACATATATGTGACATCGGCACTTGAAGAGTAAATGGAGCGTTACATATGTGAACAAGATCACCTTATCACAACTGTGAAGAAAAGATAGCTGCAGTGTTTTTGTCATGTAATTAGATGGAAGAATAGCCTGGCAAACACCATCTTGCAAGGATGAACAAATGGTAGAAATAAAAAAAGGCAGACCGACTAAGACCTGGATTGATAACATAAAGTAGTGGACAGGGATGTCCAGCTGCAGACAGAAAGTTTGGGAGAACCTGTGTCTCAAGACCCATCACATTATCGACCCAACGGCATCCAAGCTATGGGACAAAGATAGATATATAGAAGGTTTCATTTCAAAAGGAGCTAAATCCATGAAAATTAAAATCATGGCAATTTCTTTAAAAGTGAAATTCATTGCTAGATTAAAAAAAAAGAAAAAAGAAAGAATTGAAATAAAACAGTAGCCCTACCATACAAATCAAAATGAAATAGCAGTGGACAAGGGAACGTGGTAATTTCAGTCAGGCGCGCCGGAAGCAGTTTGGGATTGGGGGGGGGGGGGGGCAAACATTCAAGGGGGCTCACCTTTCAAGGGCTCATGTCTTCTCACCCCTAAAAAAACACACACGCTTTCCCACCCTCTCACAACAATACAGATCCTACTGCTAAATCAAAATTTAACTCAAAAATTCTCTGACAAGCATTTTTGGGGTGTATTTTTATTCGAAAATTCTCTGACAAGCAAAAAAAAACAAAACACCAGAATTATGCTAAAATTCTGCTAAATTTTGTCAAATTATGCTAAAGCGGTCAAAATGCTGCCAGAAAGCACAATTCTGCCAACTCTGGCAACCTTGCGTCTAATACAAAACCTCCACTACGTTAAAGTTTAAAGTTTGAATGCTTTATCTGTCTTCAGTGATCTCCATGAATACGAAAAATGAATACAAAGGCTTACAATTACGTAATAAAGCAATCAAGCTTTTAATATACATTTTGCCCCCCCCCCCCCCCCCCCCACTTCCGGCGCCTATGATTTCAGTCATCTTTTGTTTCCGCTAAAATGACCTGAACTCACTGAATTCCCAACCGCCTGGCATGGGAGGCTAGCAAAAGTAACAAGAAGGCGAACGTCAGCGCGGGTTACTGGACGCCAATCATTCTACGTAGGCGTTACTTATCCCTCCACCTATTGTCAAAGAACTTCCCACTAGGGTGGCAATAAATTGTGTGTAGTGGACCTACTCGGAGGCAATGCTAAGGCATTTGTAATAGATTTGCTAACGTTCATTCACCGCCCGAGCACAGTGAAAAGAAACTGATTGAGTGGTACACCGTTGTAATCAATTCACTTGTTCAAGTTTGTTCTATCAGACGCCCAAAACGAGAGGCAAATTGAACGGATCTCTTTGCAACCTTACGCCGGGTAAAGCTTGATTGAAAGTTTGTCCACGTTTTTATCCCCCTTTCTTATTACAGCAACTGACAGCAACCATTGTAACGATAGTTTCACCGAGACATATTTCCCCTTTGTTTTCTTCTTTGGAATTTGGTACTTGCGTAGATAGCGTTTATTTTAAAGAACTGAATACAAATCAACTGCTATCCGACAGAGGGGATAAGCCCAAGAAGTTTAGCGTGCCCGATCTACGACCCCTAAGAGGTAAGTTGTTGACTTTCACTTTTAGATTTTGAGGAACCCTTTCCGTGCGGTATACATTAAATGCCACCAATTAATTTGGACACAAGATGCTATAAAATACGCAAAATATTATAAAAATATAGATTTATTTACTATTTTTTAAAATGTGAAACAGGAACTCGTAAATGCATTTTGATGTTTGTTCCAGTTAAAGATAGTGCGTGCGCAATTCGGCAGTAAAACAAAATATAAGTTAAAATGTAACTCTCGGATAGTTATAGTATATCGTAATACACTACAAAGATTTCACCACATAGCAGTAATCTATTTTGTATGCATTCCCAAATCAACCGAAATCTTGCTCTCTATTACGTATACCTGATTCAAAATCATTCTTAGCTATACAAGTTATTTCAGATTTTCAAATTCACTTTTCTAAAAGGCTTCTCATAATATTATTTAGTGAATTAATGGGTCAGTTGAAAGAGTACAGACTAGGAAATTACATAAAACGCCATGAGTTTCATGTATATTAAAGATCACTTCATATAAACTTTTACACGCGAACACTAATATTAATATTAATTATCATCTACCACTTCATGTCATCGCATAAAGTCCCTTCCGTAGGGTTTGTCGCCTCTCAAATAACGATTAGCGGGGAAATGGTTTACAGTATGTTTTCTGTTATGCAGTTGAATCTATTTGTCACTGTGACAAGACGTAGAGTTGCCATGTTAAATGGAATCGCCAAAGTATTACAATTAGTACAGCAAACATTTGCGACGGCATTAAAGAAAGCTTTCTACTTTCGGTTTCCGCATGTGGCTTTTCTTTTTCCCTGTTCTAGTTGTCTGTCGAGCAAGGTGGCAAATTGTAATCAAGCGTGAATAGGGTCTTCAGCTATGTCAAGGCTCATCCGTAACAGTGCCTCTGTGACTTCAAGAGGAAATGTATTGAGGATGTCCATTAAGGAAATACACATGGTAGCCTCCTGTGATATAATACACCATAACCATTATTTAGGCTTGTCCGACACTAGCATGCATACGCATGTATATATGTATATATATATATATATATATATATATATATATATATATATATATATATTCAGCAGGAAAAGTTTCTATGAACTAGAAGGGCATCTGCACTTCCATCCTGCATCTATCATGTTTCACGGATGAAAATATTACTTCTCGGTATGATGGGAGTGACGAATGTCCGAGCCTTTGCAAAGGTCAAGTTAATGATGACCAAATAATTATTTCCAATATTTTCACATTAAAACACATGAAAATCAAAATTACAAAATGAATTCAAACTGCCGGACTATTACAGTATGCGCTGAAAATGCAATAATAAGAAAGGCATTTTTTAAACAAAATGCAAAGTAAATCTAAGAAACCGATGTGAGAAAGGTTAGTCAATTTTGAGCTGTAATTACAGTTCATATGTAAAATGATGGAAGTAGAAAGCGCGTTTGATAATTGCTATTCTGTACAGGAGCATTCCAGTAGACGGGCAGCCCACGAGTCGGACAGCACGCGTGACAAACATCCCGCGAGACGCCCACAAGAACGTTTATCAGGATGGCCCGTTTATAGACATACGTTTTCAGTCTCGTGGGCTGTAGCCATCATCTGCACAATATACATTTTCTCCTCAAAAGACGATTTTTTTTTTTTAGCAAACGGCTTTCGGCAAACTTATTTTGGCCAGCAGTATGATATTATTGTAGAGTAATAGCTCGCCTGCACCCCATTCAGAAATAAATGCATTGTGCTCTTTGAATAATGGATTTTCACGGAACAACTCCATATAACATGTTTACACTGGTATAATTTCCACCTGTACGCATTCAACTTCTTCCCGAAACTATTTTTAACTATTGTTATGGAAGCTCAAAGTCTATTCCATGTGTATCGCATGCCATTTGTCTGATAGCTTTAATACAATGGAAACTTCATACAAAGGTAACGAGATCATTTTTCTTCTTCATTTGGTAAGAAATGCCTCCTGATTGGATAAAAATCATGTAAAAGAAATACATGCACGCGACCTTATGAACCCCCCTTCCCCATACTTAATTAATTGGCTTACTTTGAATTTTTAACAAGAAAGATAAGGTTTGTAATGTATGAACAATATTGGAGGAAAACTTGTATAACTTCTGTGCCATGACCTACCTGTTTTATTACCAATGAGAGAAACAAGCGCAAAATAAAGTAACATCGTAGGAAAAAAAAAATTGTTTGAAATTCTTCTTCCAGGGTGTTCAACACTGGAATACGACGATTGATCCTCCGCTTTGAAGACCAACCACCACCATACTCCTTTCTTTCCGGTCGCTAATTGTTAAATCGGACCGGAGACACGGTCTTCAGACCTTAACTTCATCTTGAAAAACCTCTTAACCGTTTAAAGAAGAAAGACCGTTGGATGAGCTTACCAATATCTCATTAGCGAGTACTTATAAGTAATTTAATGTAATTGCGATCGTGCAGCCCAATTATGGCATAGTCCTTGAAATGCTTCACAATCATGAGGGGTATCTCATGAATCATCGTACTATCAAACGTCAATCAAGCAGAATTTGTTTTTTAAAAAAGAAGAAGAAGAAAAGAAAAAAAAATTGAAATATCACACGTTTCGTATTAAACTAAAACGTTTTCGCTATTACATAAATTATGTATAGTCAAGAACCTCGGCTAATCGGTTATGCAAAAATTGATTTAGCAGGGCACAGCGTTCTCCGAATTTGTCAAAATTATTGTGATTGATTAACAAGTAGATATACAGTGATGTTTACGTTTAAGGATCCATGTATTTATTTCGATTTAATTGCAAGTACTGGCTTGTCTTGATGGTGTACGTTAGCGTACGAAGGTATGAACATTCTGAAGATAAGTTATTTATAACAAACACGGCTCTCGGCTAATCCATTCTATTTCCCCAAGAGGAAAACTCATTTTGGGCATTTGCCTCTCATCTATGATATTGCATTAAAGGTGGTTTATCCCCATGTTGACTCCCTTTTTTGTTTAATAACGAAACGGATATGACATGATTATTATATTTTTGTTTCAATTACTACAGTTAGCTATTCCTCACGCAAATTATCAAATTAGGGTATCTCAAGAAGGGGGAGGGGGCAATTCAGATGTTCTGCTAGCTGTAATACTTTGTTATCTTTTCTCTGTTTGAAAATACATTGGACATAGTGAACGAGAAAAAAGAGAGAAAGAGAGAAAGAGGGTAGGGGGGGGGGTATGTCTTACGTCGTGATTGTAAGACATAGATCGAGAAAGAGAGAGAAAGAGAGGGGGAAACATTTATCGCTTCATCAAATTGTATTTTACCTTTAACTCTTGACTGGAGCCGCCTTTTCTGTAGGGATTTGGTCTCTCATCAATTTATTGATATCATGTCTGGAAATGACTTCAGTGGAAATATTGACACTTATATGCGAACATAATACTAGCATACGCGAATAAAACAATCTAACAATACAATCTAGTTAGGCAATCTAACGCAAAATAAAACTAATTTCATATTGCTGCTACTATTGACTGACAGTGACAAAGTGGGACTTCAAGAAATAAATATATTTTTATCTGTCTCATACTCTTTTTGCTGGAAATCGCAAATAAAAATAAGCAAATAACATGCAAATACTTTCAAAAATTATTATAAGAAAAAAAAACTATATGATTTACCTATAGCAGTGGTATTTTGTTTCTCTGATTAAAAAAAATATATTCTAGACATTCAAATATACATATGCAACACCTCTAAAGTAGTACTCTTAGTGCGTTAAATTAACAGTTAAAAATGACAGAGGGGTGACAATTAGACAACGCTTATTTTAGGGTAGATGAAACAATTTTATTTGGTGGATGCAACCCATAAAATAGTGTTGGATTAAAAAAAAAAAAAAAAATATTTGTACCTCTTCGGCCTTTTTTTTTTCAAAGGCTATTTTCATTTATGTTTCCAAATTTATATTATATATTTGTGTTAGGTGTCGGGGTAAAACTTTCTTTAAACGCTTTAAACAATTATTCATTAGACATTCAAGTGATGCGTGCGTAGGTTCTTGTTTGTATGTTGATGTTATAGTTTGTTTGTTATTGTTATAGTTAGTTTGTTTGTTGTTATTTTTTTGTGGGGGGAAGGGTGATGTACTCCTAGTCGACAGTTTCATCGCGATATTCTGAACCATTGTTGAATTCATGGAAACACACTGAAATCAGTTGCACGATACAAAAGTCGTGCAATTTGGTTAAACAAACCAGATATTTGGGGAAAAAAGAAACCCCGTGAGTAAAAAAACAAAAAAACAAAAAACACTCTAAACAAATTATTATGAAGCAAACACACGGAACAACCTTTACAAATGAAAGGGCTATATTCCTTGATTTCAGATCAGAACTAAATATAATTTCAATTTGCCCCATCCTGTTCCATGTGGAAATGCAAATGCTTTAATTTGTAACTCGTATTACACGTGCATGAATTATAAAGTACTAAATGCATTGCCTCCGTATCATGTTGAGGAACACTGAATAATTATAATGCATACATTAGACGCTTGTTATAAACTCATTCGCGTACTTTAAAGGCATTCCTCGCATACCACGCATATAGTATAGTTCTTAAAAGGAGAAGAAAAAAAAATCTACACGACCTTGTAGTTGGATACCCAAAACTGAATGACCCAAGACTAACTAATACACAATAGCGATGTTCCATATGAGTGATTTCAAAAAGAGAACCACAGACCAGATAATGTTGTTAACCCTCTGACAACGAGAACCGCGTCATATCTGTATTAAGCCGATAGAAATGAGTTAATTCATAGTCAGTGGGTTAACATTCCAACGAGCAATCATTTTGTTCAGGCATTTATACAGGCCCGATTAGCTTTACAAGGCAAAAACAAACCGGGTGTCATGGAGGGACACAATACAATAGTTCGATTCTCCAAAGTGTTGGGTTCCTAGAGAAATCTTTATATGGAATACATGGAAATACAACTATATTGCTTTGGATCATAAATACCACGAAGCACTCACAATATTAAATAATGTAGAGGTGTTCGTTCCCAACAGAATTTTGTGATCAGAAATGAGTGAAAAGGGATCCACTCTGGCAGAAATCGATGTGTTCAGAGGGAGATGGAGAGAGAAAGAGAGAAAGAAATAGAGAGAGAGAGAGAGAGATAGAGAGAGGGAGGGAGAGAGTGATAGAGAGGGAAGAAGAAGAATAAGCAGTCATATTTGACGGAGACATAGCAATGAATCAAATTATAGCAGCATGATACCCCAATCACACCAAAGATACCGACACTCGACCAAGAACAATGCGACCAAAGGATTACATAGCCCGGAATGGAACCGATTTTCTCTGTTATCAGTCGATTTGGAGTCGGTCTAGTGGTGTGACTGAAGCATGAGCGATGTCCTTGTCATGCTTGTTTAGTTCTGAGAAAAAGATGAAAGACTGGAAAGGTGTTATCTACGTAAGTAAAATAAAATGGAATCTCTAAGGGAAACATAATAAGTATCGAGAAAAATAAAATAAAATTGATAATACATATTCTGGTAGATTTTGATCAGGTTTGATTTTAATCTGCTATTTGCTCGCCGTGTAATATCTAAATTTTTCAAAGAAAAAAAAAATGCAAACAAAAAATATAGGAACTAAAACAAATAAATAAATTGAAAAAAAAAAAACATCCTAAAACTTAACAAAGAAAAAGAAAGAAAAACAAGGCAGCGTCACAATGAATCATTTGTTTATTTCGCCGGTATCTTAAAAATAAAATGTTGTTGGAAGTGGTGCTATAGTTTCAAGGAAATGATATGAAAAAAAACAAAAAAAAAACGATTATACAACACCCTGTTTCCACATTACATATTGTAAATGGAAAATAGTCACGTATAATTAATTTGTAGGTTGTCGACAGTTCTGAAGGGCTATAGACAGGTTCCCAGCCCTGCTGCACCGGTTTGGGTGATAACACAGTCACAAGTGCACAAAAGAGCCAATTTGGTCGTCATATTAAACTCGTCTTTCTAAGTTTTTACTATCTAAACTACAACGGTCTACGACAAGCAGATATATGGGAACCAATTTGGACTGAAAATAGAAACAGAGGAGGGTACAGTTACGTACCAGAATAACTGCCGACAAGCAGAAAGGGTTGCATAAGAGAAATATCGTCTAGCAATTAACGCCCATATAAAGCATAATGCGTCATTATCTGACTCAGGACTGCGTCAGCTACTGCCGCGGTCTTTATGCGGCCACTGAAGGGGCCATAATTATGAAAGAGAAGTAGCATAAGAAGTTGATAGAATATGATCAGTAAAGGCTAAGCGCATGGGGTAATCGCTTAATCAGCGCAGGTTATAACGTAACCAAAATGACGTACTATGTGTAATGCATAAAGCTAAGTTAGAGAGACGTAGATCACCTTTACCATGGACGGACAAGATATCCTAAACTGATAAGTGATGATAATAAATCAACATTTAAACATTGTAAACATATGCAAAACGTTTGTTTTTTAATGATTTGATTCGGGGCTACCTTAAAAGGTTTAAAATTGACATAATTTCTTGACGTTACGACCACGTCAGCGCGGTTTTTTGTTCGTCAAACAGTCAGACCCAACTCCGGAAAACCGAGCACAGGTATATACTCCGAAAACGGCGTATGGAGCAAGATGAATATAGAGCCCTCATCGTTCAGTGCGAGACAGTGTGTACAAAAGACATGGGGAAAATCGTGAAATGTCGACCTTCTGTTGATAATATATTTTTCAAAAATAATGCTGCGGATATATTTATTTCAAACGTTTGTCATTTGAAAGCCATTTCATATGACCAATCATTCAAGGATTCTTAAGATAATTCAAAAGCAGCATTATTTAAAAAATTAATATATCGTTAGCTGGTTGACTTTGCAAGATTTCCCCCCTGCCTTTTGTACACACTGCCTCGCACTGAACGAAGAGGGCTCTATATTCATACGCCGTTTTCGGAGTATATACCTATGCTCGGTTTTCCGGAGTTGGGTCTGACTGTCAAATAAGAATGATATTGTCTAGAAAATGATTGCAAAATGAACAGTGCAGACAATACTTCCAATAACTGGCGTATTAAATAAAATGACTTCAAATGCTCGATTAGCGCAGGTACTGACGCAATCGAAATGACGCCTAGTTTGAACCGGGATTTACTGACTCGATTAGAGGAAGCTGTGCCTTTGAATGTTTCTTACAGTAGGGGTTTGTTGTTAAAGGGAGGGTCCCCCTGGTATCGAGTTGATTTGAATGGCGGGGAAGGGGATTGGAGAAGGAGATAAGTGGGGGTTTGGGTGAGGTCCGACGGGGGTGGGAGGGTCGTTGGTTTTTGGAGTTGTGGTCGGTCGGACGCGGGTTGGCGGCCCCGTGACGTGTCTTGCGGGCTGCTCTCTTATTGTGCGAGTGCGGAAGATCTTACGAATTTTCGTTTTCTAAGTGTTTGATGGAGGGGTGGGTTTGTTTCATGCGGGTTTAGTGTGGATACATGCATGTGGTGATTTTGTCTGGGGTGCATGTCATGCATGTGTGGCTGGGTATTTCTTTGGAGAAGATGGAGATTGGTATTTTGGGGGTGAGGGGCAAGTTGGAGAGAGGCTCTAGGGATGCGTCACGGAGTTGCCGATTTGTGTCTGATTGGTTGCAGCTTCGAATATTCGTGGTTTTCTTGTTTCTTGTCGTTCTTGCTCGGGCCTTCACTGGTCTGTTTCTGTAATTGTTATGATTCTTTGGGATCGGCTTGTGATCAGGTTGGATTTACCCTTTAATGTGATTTTGCAGAATATCGTCTTTATTATTATTGTTACCTATTTAATTATGAATGCATGTTTTGGTTCAATATTTTGTCATTATCTGCTGTTATTCCTGTATTTCTCTTAATTCAGTATAATTTATCTTGTTTATATTCCTTTCTTCCCATTTGTTTTCTTCTCTGTCTTTCCCCCTCCCTACTCCCTCTTCTTATGATTCAGTCACTTTCCTCCCCACGTCTCTTCTCCTTTCTCTATCATTCTCTTTCCCCATTTTTCCTCTCACATTGCTTTCAATTCCATGCATGCCTCTCACCCGTTATTGTGTCAAAGCCAATGTATCCCAGCTGCCCGCTGCTCTTGGGACGGGCAAACCAGGGTGTTTGCAGCGGCTGTGGTTTTAGAGTGTAATTCGAATGCCTGGGTTGCGGAGGCTAGCATGGTTTGTTGGGGGGGGGGGGGGGGGGAATAGCCCGTCTCTATATGATCAGACATGCATGGTTTGAAGACGTTGCGGGGTATGACACTATTGTGCAATGTTTATTATTATGTTATGCGCTACTTACGTTGTGTACACACAATCATCATTCATGTATTTTCATGATTTCTTTTTTGTTGTTTTGATATTACTGTCATGTAAAAATCCCATGTCAAATTTCCTTATTATCTTATTTGGACAAATAAAACAAAAATGAATTAAATTGAATTGTGGCTCCATATAAATGCTCTAAATCATTATCATCATCATTTTATATCCATTAACCCATTGCCTACGGGAACCAAGCGGTCCCTGTATTGAGCCAACGGGAATGAGATAATTCAGTAGTCATTTGGGTTAAATTAAACGAGGTAGAGTCAGACGCATGTCTCTGTTTGGACAATCCTACCAGAAAACATTCGATTCACAGCTTCTCCAGACTGATTAAGGACAATGTCAAGAAGTTGTGGTTCATCCTAATTTTGTTTATTTTAGTGTCTTTATCTCTGTGTCTCCTAAATAGTATTTAAAAAAAAGTTATACAGGGTGTCCCTGAAATAATATGAGGAAACACAAGTTTAAGGGTAAATTACTCACATAGCACACAATCATAGGAAAGATCATTTTTCTCTTCTTCCACAGGACAGGGCCAAAACATCACGCATGACCGATTTCAGACAGTCTGAAGTCGCTCTCTCAGAAAGTCAATCGTCCAAATCAAGTGGATTGCGACGTTTGGTTCATTATGGTAAAAAAAAAAAATAATAATTTGGAATTACTGATTACCATAATTACACATCATTGAAAAATTCTCATATCAGACTATAATCCCAATGGAAGGATCACACATGACAGAACTGGCAATTTTTAATTAGTTACGCAAATACATTTTGTTTGAGGAAATGAAATGAGAAAGCTGAACAAACGGCAATGTGTCTTTTCAATTACAAATTGTACCTGTTCAGTCATGCGTGATTTTTCCATCACGAATATGCCGTCATCTGTAAGACGAGAGTATCAAAATTAAACGCTGCGTATTCTTAAATGACTAGTCATTCTAAATAACTTTGTATAATTCCAAAAACGTAAATAACCAAACGCGGCATCTGTCCACACATTTTGGGCAATTGACTTTCTGACCCTGCCATGTCTGACATGGATCATACATGATTTACTGATCATGTGTTTGATGTCATATAAGAAGAACAGAAAACGAGGTTTCCAATTATGCATACATTAATCAAAACATAATTTTGAGTTATTGAATAATTCACTAACAAACTTCCGTTTCTCCTTTTTCAGGGACGCCCTGTATAACGCGTATTTTGTGGGGCTATTATTATCATCGTTAGTTAATTTAATACTAACTTAGGTAATCCTTTGTATTTATGGACGCCAATTTTATGAGATTGCCTCATACTTTATAGTTACATGAAACGCATATCTTCCGTCGGAAATTATACATAGGGCGTATTTTGTTTGCTCCCGTGGGTAGTTTACTGTTGACACAAACCTTGTTTGGACAAACAAAAGAACATATTTATCCACTTCATGATTCCAAACTGTCTTGTTTCTGATTAATTGCGTGAAACGAAAGGAAAACCTCAACATACTTGTCTAGTCGTAACCAGCATAGATCCGTCGGTACCGCTAATCCGTTGAATCTACATGGAATAATGATATCTAATTATTATTGCTGCTATAACTTATTTTTTAATATTCACCAGGGTCACACTAAGCTGTTTAACTTCCGATAGGAAACTGCACTTTGAATGTAGACACAGTCATAGTGTAAACAGGTCGCAAAATTGTTTTATATTTACCTTGATCAGCGGTAATTTAGAAATCAAGTATCGGTTTCGTGTTTGATTTATGATGCTGAAATATGGTTGTTGGTACTTTTAACCCAGTATTCCATAAATTTCCTATAAAACATGACAGTCCTTGAGCGTATCGTGTTGCATGACTCTGATCATAAAGTAATCGTTATTTCCACTAACACGAATTCCAAATGTACTCCTCTGTAGTTTCTTAATAAATGTTCACTTCTGTGGATGATTATTTTGCATTGACCTTTTTGTCATGTTCCATACATTGTATTGTCTTTCTCGTTTTCAAAACGATTCGTGAAAACAAGAATAACAGAAGCAGACATGAAACACGAATTTTAGAATGAATGAATAAGAATAGGAAGTAACGATGCTGCTCTGAAAACGGGTGATCGAAACGTTTTAAAAGATTGTTGTTTTGTTTTGTTTGTTTTTTTCTTACAGAGGTGAGTGAGTGTGCGCATTTGATAATAGGGTAGATAGTTAAACCGGCTGAGTACTGAATTTTGCATTTCACAGAGGTTTGAAAACAGGGGTCATCTTCTTCCCGCGAGCAATGGGTTATGTATTTCACTCAATCGCTACCATACCGTGGGCTCTAGTATTCAAATACTTGCTTGAAAACAGAACCCGCCATGATCTCAGCGGTGAATGGCCATAATGTGTAGTGGTGGTTTCTCCTAGCAATTAACATCGGATAGGTCTACATTAAATATTCAGTCCCTATTGCCCTAGTTATCATGTTCTTCAGAAGGAGATGTTGATTATGAGCTCCAAAATTGGGGCTATAGTCATCAGCTTTTGTTTTGAAATTCTCTGGAAAACAGATTGTGGACAAGAACTTGGTACGTAACTGGGCCGATGTATTTGTTTTAGAAAGATTGAATAATAATTATTCTGATAATAATGCTCCTTTTTTCCATTACGAAAACGTCTGCAAGTGATTTACAAAGACTTTGAAAACCCACCTGATTAACGGAGTAGACAACAGTCACAGTAGACAACTGTGATAAATAAAATATCGTGCACAGATTATAAAATAGTTAAGCTGCCATAGAAATAGAACACTAGTCGTCTACTTTTGAAATTACGTGTAACGAACGCGTATTGACTGCATAATTATGGATACAGCTGTCTCGCAGAGGCCGAGAAAGAGAGCTAGGACAAAGAGGCCGAAACGGAGGCCCGGGCCGACCCCAGTCCAATATCTTTTGTTGTCATTATCGTCTAGGAATATATTTAAACATCATGAACATGGTGAATATGATGTGTCTCGACTACAGACGGATACAGTTTATTAACGTGTTTCATCTAAATAACCCAGCTTAGAAATTACATAATATGCGCTGTATAAACTGTGTTCTTTTCATAATTTTCCGCAGTTGTTTGCGGTGTCGCATCTGTGAATCAGGTTGAAAACCATTTAGTTTTTGCAGGGAATAGTAAGAACAAAGTCCATATCAAATACATACTAACGTCGAGAATGGCAAAGGTATGTTGATGCCGTATGTGGGGTCTAACCCATTACCTCTGCACATTCGTTCATTTAGTGTCCAAATCCCTTAGCTGATGCTTAAACAGCATTTCTCCAAATAGAATAAAGAATTATGAGAAGATAAATGTATTATAAAGAAGGGCGTAATTGAATTCATACTAAAGGGGAGGGGCAGTTGCCTAGCTCTTCTAATACTCCGGTTTAATTCCAGTCTAAGTTAAACCAGTGTTTGATTAAAACTGACTTCACCCGCAAGTCCAGTCTTAATTTCTGCAAAAAAAGTTAAACCACACTGGACTGGAGTTTAAGTTAAACCGATGTTCAGAATTTTATTTTATAAAACTGCGGCTTTAATAAAAGAGACTGGGTTTAAACCACACTTTATTAGACAGCGGTTTGAATTAAACCGGAGTTCAGAATACGGACTACAGAGTACACCTTGCCTCACACAAACAGGCACCCTCATGTCGATGAATAGGACGCAATATGATTAAAATAAAAACAGAAAGCTCGCATCCAAAATTAACCTAAACCATGAAACTAAGGTTGTAGAAGAAATAAAAAACAAAAAACAGCAACATATTTCCTAGATTTGCAATATTGTTTTGAAACGTGATTCTTGTCTAATGTATTACAGTGTCACATGGATGGAAAAACACTCTGCAAAAACAAACAACAATGTTTAAAGTTTAGGTAGCTTAGCGAAACGCAATGTGCAAAAAAGACCCGTCAGGAACGCAAAATGCATATTGTTGAAATTCATAATTTTATTGCATTAAGATTACATATGGCGGGTAAATATATTTCTACAACCTTGATTAGGCTTAAAGTGATTTGGTAACTTTGTAGAGGCTTGATAAAATCTGAGCTGCCTGGCCTTACATGCTATCAATGTATGTAATTTGGTGTAAAAATGAAGCCCAGGAAAAAAAGCACTTCAAAATCATCATGTTTATCAAAAAAGTAAGCGTATGCAAGTGACCGGAAATGACAGATTCATTTTCCCCCATAGACTCAGTGTTAGACTAAAGCGTATGGCCATAGGCTTTCGTAAATGGGAGTATTCAGTCATAGATATCTTAATAATATCATTATATATTAGAAAACCTTTCTATGCCTGGTTATTTATTTATCCTTCTGAACATCATTATACAAGACAGATATCAAAGTTCAACATTGTATTAAATCAAGCCTCCACAAAGTTACCGAATCCCTTTAATATCACCAAAGCTGTCATTAAAAATGTCAAAATACAAATTTTCATTCACTACTATTACCGAAAATTTCGCCGTTTGTGTTCCGGACGCTTCTTTTTATCCCGCTCCGTTTCGCTATGCTATCTCATTTTCATATAATTTACCATATTTTTTAAATATTATGCTGATTTTTGGAACCGAATCCGTCAAATTCAGAGGAATTAAATTGTTAAGACATCGCTTCCCGGTTATGTGCGTTTGCCAAATCCAGTTGGATCGAGCTATCGAAAACCTCATTTAATTGCTTAAATTCAGCAAGTTAAACTCTTGAAAGATATAAGATGCAAGACTTTCATTCTCAGGTACAGTTCTGTTCGAATTCATGCTAAATCCACCGGATATGTAATGTATAATAATAATGGCCCTGGTTTAAAGAACCACACTCTAAAAACAATCTAGTCAAATATAGCTAGAATCTAGTCAGATTTGACTAGAATAACACTTCCAGCTTCGGGTTTGAAGTGAACAGAATCCTAGTCAAAATAAACATAATCATAGTCAAAATAAACATAATCATAGTCAAAATGAACAGAATCCTAGTCTGAATGACGAGAATCTGATTCAGAAAATGTGACCTGGCGATCTGGTCAAAAAATGACTAGACGTTTTTTTTTTTTTTTTAGAGTGCATATATGCATGGACCTACATGGAACCATGTATGGCAGTTACGTGCACCATGGGCCTACTAGTAGGTCCATGCGTGTACTATCGCAATTACTTTAATTAATGTAAATTCCTTTGTTTGTACTAATTATATTTGTTACGTCATTCCTGAGACACTATTGATAATGGAATCATCAGACTGCATTACTATCGAATATTCTGATCTTCATTCAGAAAACTAATTTTCATGTATATCATAAACACAGGATGCTAACATGGCGATTGCACGTTATGATTACGACATTGTTCACAAAAGATTACCAGCCTCGACAGTATATTGAACGTTAATATTTGATTAATTTCATTTTGTTTTCAAGGTACTTGTGTGTCAAAGGCTAATATGCTGCAACTGTATCCGCAGTATGTAATTTCACGATACTAAACAACTTTAGGAGAGTGGCTATTCAATGTCCACTCATTCAAAGTTGAAGGTTAAATTAATCAGAATAATTTGGTCTATTGATATCGATAAATGGAAAAGCTGATTAAAGCCACTAACGCTTGTTATTACAAAATGGGGAAGAGAAATTGGCATTGTATCAATATAGACTTTTTAATTTATTGACGCGTTCCCATGGCATAACGCAGAGATCATTCGTGGTGTTACAATTAATTAACATTCATTATTAATGAGAATTACTCTTAAACCAACCAGATCCAACTTCGGAAAAACCGAGCACAGAAAAGTTTGTCACTTGAAAGTTATTTCATATAAAGAATCATTCAAGGATGTTATTATATGTGCATATATATATATATATATATACACTGCCCTCCAAAAGTTTGGGTACACCTTTAATAGAAACTGATTTCCCACAATCACCTACAGTTCATTTATCATCAGATTTGTGGCACTGTAACAATTTGGTACCAAACTGAAGAGTAGACATCAGCCTTCAAGTTGACACCAGTTTAACATATTTAAAGCGTTTCAGGCGGCAGTCATGCGTTAAAAACGCAACTTAACCCAGAATATATCATTACTAGCGCAATTAGTAGGTCACTGGTTTGGTCAGCAGTGCTTGCATTTTTGCTCTTTGGGCATTCCACAAAATCTGACCTTCCTTTCTACTCAGTCTGATGAATATTTGAAAAATTGTTGACTGATATACAATAAACATTCCGACACTAATGGAAAAAACTGATAATTTCATCTAAGAAGCATAACAACATTTTGGGAACTGCACTATTCTTTTTTGTTTTCTCTCTTTTTCATGGGAAGTCATATTCTTTGCATTTGTGTATATCTTTAAAAAGAAAATAATGACTAAATGAATAATGGCATGTCATGAGATGCACATTTCCATATTTTCCAAAAGTTTTATTTTATCAAGTTTTGAATCATAGAGACTTCTCATCTAAGAACTCGCTCCAGGTATCAATCACAGGACGGTATATCTTAGGCATCCGGCTGGTCGAGTTGTGGAGGTAGTCCCTGGACAAAAAGTTTTTATATCATACTTTCTGAAGATGAACAAAGATGCCCAGCAAGTGAGCTTCATCTTCAGAAGGCAATGAAATAAATTTCTCAAATTTCTCATGACTACCGTCACAAGTTTGTCAAATGACCCCGAAAATTCTTCAAGGCTATATAAAAAGTAACTTTAGAAAATAGAAAGAGAAAGGGGTCCTGAAAATCATGCCATGGGAAGAGCTGGACAAAAAAGGTCCGAGGAAAATGTCGAGCAAGACTTGGAAATTCTTCAGAAGTCATGGAAAGACATTTCCAGAAAATACCTCCCCAACTACTTCCACAATTTGACCAGCTACATGCACAGCATGTTGTGCCGTGGTCTGCCAGAAGGGTGTTCTCAGATGAGAAGTCTCTATGATTCGAAACGTGATTAAATAAAACTTTGGAAAAAAAAAAATGCCCATCTAAAGACATACTACTGTGCATTAATGGATTATTTTCTTTTTAAGAGTAACATAAATGTAAACAATAAATAGTAAAATATGATTTACCATAAGAAAAAAAGCACTGTGGTGATCCCAAAATATTGATGTGTTTCTTAGATTTTCTTCATGAGGAAAAGACAGATTATTGTGTAGATTATTATTAGTCAACATTTTTTTTTTAATATTCATCAATACAAACAAGGGTCAGATTTTGTAGAATGCAGAAAGGGCAAAATTGCTTTCACAATTGACCAAACCAATGACCTCATATTTCCCACTGGATATGATATTTTGAAGGATAAGTTGCCTTTTTAACGCATGACTGCCTCCTGAAACGCTTTTCATATGTTGACCTTGAAGGCTGATGTCTACTCTTGAATTTGATACCAAATTCTTACAGTGCCACAAATCTGTTGATAAATGAAATGTCGGTAATTGTGAAAAATTAGTTCTGAAAAAAGGTGTACCCAAACTTTTGGAGGGCAGTGTTTTTATATTTTCCTATGACTTTTGTGTACACTTACTCGCAATGAACGATGAGTGCGCTATATTCCCGTGGTTATACGCCGTTTCGGAGTATACACCTGCGCTCGGTTTTCCGAAGTTGAGTCGGACTGTCAACGTCTTTTCATTCACCGCCACGTTACTCCTAGACTCAATGACGGCATATCATGTAAATATGCGTCAAACTAAATCTTTATTTGGAAAACGAGTTCGCCTTCTACTGGTATACAAGTAGTAAGTGGAACGTCCAATCAGTTTACACAATTTTCGATGCCTTTTTTTTTTACTTCTGGATTTTTTTTATAAAATGATGATTTAATTGGTTAATTTAGGTTTATTCCTTACCTAACAAAGTCTTAATTATCAGATTTTGGCCCTTGATTTGATGAGGCTGAAATCATTACTAATTACCTGCTTCACCATTTAAAGAAACATTTATTTATTCAAGAAAAATAAGATAATAAGCAAAATTAATTTGAAGGTATTTTACTATCACTTGTAAATTATTTGCCTGCCTTCTAATATACCCGGTCAGGAAATAAACGTAGGACCTTGTGGAAAGTCTAAAGTCGATCTCAATGCCTGATTCAAGCCACTTAAAGAGCCCTAAGAATATAGAGAACGATGATCGACCAACGTAAGTCGAACTTCATTCGCGAGTGGTATTTCACCTTGTCGATTATGTGACTTTCGAAGCTATAGCTTTTATCTTGTTTTAATATCTCAGGCTGAATTCTACATTCCCCGGAATTGATCAAGTCCGATTCATAGGGTGATAGTGAGTGTCTAGGTTCATGCAGGGCAGGGCCGTAGCCAGAGTTTGATGTTTGGGGGGAGGGGCACATACATGTAATTGATCGACGTCCTGGGGAGGGGTCTAAGAGGAGGGGTGTCTCCCTTCCCTTTGGAAAATTTTTGCCTATTTAAAAGGGTGAAGATGCAAAAAGGTGAATTTTCTGACATAAATTTGTTTTCATAATAAAAAAATTTCAACCGATCTTGGATTTTTTTTTTTTTTGGGGGAGGGCACGTGCCCCCCCCCCCCCCCGTGGCTACGTGCCTGATGCAGGGACAGAACATTTTGAGAGGAGAGGATGAACATAACAAGAAATGGAGAGTCAGACAGCTGTAGAGAAAGAAAGAGATACACACACACGCGCGCACAAACCTAGACGAGAAAGATCAAGATATACATATATAGAGACAAGGGGGAGCGTTTCATCAAGTGTTTTGTCAGTGAGTTTTACCGACAACTGTTATAAGCTACTGAAATCCTTGCATCTGATTGGCTGAGAGCAAATTTGTCGGTAAAAATCACTGACTAAACACTTGATGAAACGCTCCCAAGGAAAGAAAGAATGAGAGAGAGAGAGAGAGAGAGAGAGAGAGAGAGAATCGTATAACAGAATGTAATTTATAATAATAATAATAATAATAATAATAATAATAATAATAATAATAATAATAATAATAATAATAATAATAATAATAATAATAATAATAAAAAAACAGACAGAGTAAAAGATATTGCATACAGGCTAGGGGAAGAGCTCGAGTCAATCTAAAAATACCTAAAGGAGATATATATATATATATATATATATATATATATATATATATATATATATATATATACATATATACATACATACATACATATCTGTGTGTGTGTGGGTGGGTGTAAAGGAAAGACCAAATTGGAGGGAATGAATAATCATCAGTTATTGCGGCCTAAAAACTAAAAATTGCGTGTCGTTGACACAGTTGGCAAGGCCATCCATAGAAGCAAATGCATATAAACACATTTCACGGTCTCTTTTACTGAATAGTTGATCAATTTTGCATCACCATGCATTTATTTTCCTATCGGCTCATTTGATATGAAGTCCTTTTTGGTTCAAGTTCCATTCATCGTCTGTTTTGTGGGAACGTCTTTAGTGTTTCTCAGTTTTATTTCTTTAACAGAATGGTTGTCCATGTCTCTTGCGTGTACCGTATTGAGTTACATGTATTTCTTTCTCGGTACGATAATATTTCTTTTCAGCTCTTCTCCTGTATTGGTATGTTCATCATCTTCCCTTTTATTTCTTTCTTTTATATACAATTCAACCTGCTTTCTTTCTCTCTATCTCTCTCTTTATTCTTTAAACCCCCACATATACACATACACTTTCAAGCTTATATATCATATCCTAATAAAAACAAAACACACACAAAATAATGAACAATTAATTAAAAATGTTTTTAAAGAATAATAAACAGCACAATGGCACACTTACGGTGCCATTGTGCCATTTGACACAGACTCCGCACACAGATCCCGTAGAAAAGTATGTATGTGGCAAAGAAAGAGTTAAATAAGATCCAACAAAGGGGAAAAAGCGTTTACTCCCTTGCCTTTTCCTGTTTTTCTTGCATGTCTCAGTTACATCAGACGGGAATGAGTAATTCTGCGACAGAGAGTCGCATTTTCTTTTCCCCTCATTCCTTTTCTTCTTCTTTTTTTCTTTTACGCAATCCAACTCAAAATGAGTAATTCGAGGAACGTAATTACCATGCTCTGCCCCCGCTCTCATAGAATGTTACGAGGTATGCAAATGGGGCGTGAATGCAAATTGCAATTGGGCGTTAAACATTTACAAATCGGTGCATTTCTGCTGTCTCCTCTGTTTTTTTTCAAATCCAATGCTTGGTCTAGGATAATCGTCGGATCCCTTTCGTTAACAAACAAACAAAAAAATGTATCCATTGGTCCAGTTAAAATAGATCATTCAGGGCCTCGCTTAGCTCTTTCAAAATGAATTGTGGGCAGATTCATTAATATTTGAAATTCCCACGAGTTTATCTTTTTTGTCCATTATCACTCCACGGCAATTCATGTGGGGTGCACATTCCAGCTATCATGGCTATAACCGTGAAACAAGTGGGATGTCCTCAATATATATTTTTCTTAAGGAAGACAAGATAGAGAGAGAAAGAAAGAGAGAGGGATGGGGCAAGACTAAATTAAAAATACACCATACGTAATACACCATACGTAGATGAAAAAAAACCCACGTTAATGTGGATAAGAGGGTGGGGAGGGGGAGGGGGAGGGTGGGGTTTATATTCATAAAAAGAAGAGGATAAAAGTAGAGAAACGGCGCTACGTGACCTATATATACACGCGCCTCGGAAATAAGGTGTCAATTTGAGACAAGAGGCAATATGTAACAATAAGAATCCATCCGTGAATACTTTCAGAGAATACTGGTATGAAAAGGTTGAAATAAGAAGATACACCGCAACCGACGTTTAATTTATCAGCATCTTAATTGGATCGCTAGATAAAGTGGAACCCGATATATCAGTGACACCGAGGGTTCGTTTAAAACACTGGATTGAATTTTCCTGCAACTAAGGAAATGGCCCTTTCATCAAACTGAGTTATTGCTGAAAATATACCATCAATTCCATTCTTAATCTATATGTAGGTAGCTACTCAAGTCATAAAATGTTTAAATCTACCAAAGTGGTTATAAACATCACCATCTATACACCATGTTTTGGCAATGACTACTTCGGTATCAACGTAATGGATATATATATTGATTAATTGCTGGGATTTTCTTTTTAAACGTTCGGTAAGATCCACATGACAGTCAACGACTCTTTACCATACTGTCTACCGAGAAAATGCAGGAAAATTTTAAACTTCCTTCATACAGGTTTCATTTAGAATTCACATGCATAGTTGACATGGTTTAATGCTTGGATTCCTGAATTTTACGGATCAAAATGTCTTGAGTTCGGAACCTAGCCGTTGCGCCAGTAATGTCCCGAAAAAAAACAAACAAAAACAAAAACAAACAAACAAACAAAAAAACAAAAACACACACACAACACAAAAAAAAAAAAAACAATCAACTCGGCAAGCGAATGTGACACTGTAAGGATAAGAATTTACCCTGCATGAAACAATCGCGATTAGTTCAACTGGGAACAAACCGGGTAACCATTTGCTGCAAATGGATAGAGAGCGTGAATTAAAAAAAAAAGGTAATGCCTGGTCAAAACACAGCATGCATGTTGCAAGATTCCAACTCTCATTCTCCCAATAGACCGCTTCGTATGCAAATTTTATACATACCTTTCAAACAAAGGTTGTTCTTGACAACCTGAAAACTTGCCGGACATAGCAACAAGTAATGTATGTAAACTGGATTCCAAGCATTGAGGCTCATTTATAAAAGGCAGGTTAATGGAATAGCTCGTCACTATAGGTGCTCAGAGAGTAAGGGTGCATAGATTTGTATACATTACAGAACCGATCTATTGGCAGTTAATGTCTGAATACCAGCATCCCTTCTGAAGTTCCAACTAATCGCATTAAGACGAAATTGCAGACATTGCTACATCCTTTGTTCGTTATTCTTTTCCTTTTCCCCATTTATTTCGCAATGATGGAATCGCTAAGACTCTTCAAGGAAACAGATTGAAACAAACCTCTTTGTTTTCTTCATCTATGCTAGGATCACAATATTAGCATGATCAACATGAATATCATTAAGGGTCAATAAGAACAGGAGGTTGTTTGTTTCAATTTGTTATAATTTTCCCTTTCCGGCCAGGTGCCTGCTCTCTATGTTATTTTTTTTTTTAGTTTACATTTTTTTTGTGTTTTTTTTTTTGTTGTTGTTGATTTATTTAAATCTTACATAATTTCTAGTACAGATATTGAGACAGTCAGTCATGCTTGATTTTCTATGTATGTTAGACATATGTACACCAACGTCATTTATATTTTATTATATGATCCGGCATGTTGTTGATGTTATTTTATGTTTCATTTGAAACGCAAAGGATCAATAAAGGAAGAATTACAAGAAAAAAAAAATGACCAACACGATCAAGGTACTCCATCTTTGTCCAGATTATTCCTTTGCCTCATTCTCCAGCCCGTATGGATGGATATCATCACGAAATATAGAATTGAAGAAAAAAAAAACATAAGAAAACAAAACAACTGAATTTAAAAAGGGTTAGCTTTTTCACTTTTCTTTGTTATTTACGAATAATAAGCAGGAAAAATGATTTAACAAAAAGGGATTTACTTTTTCTTCAACCATTGGATTTTTCACCCCGAAATTCCATACCCAGTAAAATACACCATCTTCTTGTGATTGTTTGTATACTCACATGGCAAAACAGAGGTGTGATGTATTTTGTTGTTGTTGTTGTTGCAACTTATTTATTTATTTATTTATTTATTTCATAGATAAGGACAAGTGAAAACTAATTGTAATTCTAAAACAATTAATGTCCAACAGAATGGCAATGCCTTTTTCTTGGTTGTCCATGAATAATAATAATTAAAAAATCTATTCCGACAAACGGCCACTCAACGCCGCATCTCTGTGTCCCTTCGATGTTAATGAACTCTCACCTCCGGTTCCTAAAACTCAATTAAAAAAAAAAAAAAATGCTGTGTCAAGACTCGGTATGCATGTTATCTTCTATCAGTAGTGTCGAAAGGGCAGGCGTGCCCTACATAAATATTATATCTAGGACAAAAACAAGGAAACAGCAGTAGAAAAAAAAGGTGACATCGAGGAGTTATCGGAACCATAACGACATTTGGCGACGAAGAAGTGATTGAAGAGTGGAGATATTTTAACGACATGATGTCCTTATTTCCCTTGTCCGTTCATTTTCTAGCTTCTTTTACGCCTGTTTTAAAGAATCGCGTTTTTTTTTCTTCTTCTTTTTCTTCTTCTTTTTCTTCTTCTTCTTATCGCCAATGATTTCTCTATTTTGGCAAAATGACGTTCACCGCTTCAACAGTAATTCGTAGTAACTCGTCCGTGTTGTTGTTTTAACCTCTGAAATTTATTACGTTAATATTGAGAGGAAATATACCATGGGAGAGGGGGAACGGGGGAACTTGCCCCCTTCTTCACCATAAGGTCCCTACAAATGAGAAACGTAACACGCGAACGAGACAGAGAGCGGGAAGGAAATGAGAAGTAGATTTGGTAGGAGAAATACTGTTCCCTGTGCTTTAGAAATGGGTGCATTTAAAAGTTTGTGACGTAGCATGGGTTTAGATTTAGAGGGACATCGAAGTCAAGGGGGGGGGGGGTAGGGCATCGATTCTTAATCGATAGAGGAAATGGAAGATATCCTCCCCCCCTAATTTGTCTTCTCCTTTTCTCATTCCATTTTTGTCTGTTTTCCCCCAATTTGATGGGGCACGTACCCCATATGTCCGTAGCTACGCCAATGCTCCCTGTTGACAAACCTCTCCCGTCCTTCCCTCCTCGTATACCCCCCCCCCCCCCCCCATCCCTGCTTCACCTTTCCTAGTAATAACCTCATATCCGGCTTACATTGGATGACTTGATTACGCTGTATCCCTTTGGAATTAATACTCTAAAGATCATTCATCAATCACACATTTTTCTTTTGAAATGCCCGCTTCTATATTGTTGCAACGTACGGAGAGGTTTTGGAAAGGTCTCTCTCTCTCTCTCTCTCTCTCTCTCTCTCACCCACACCACACACACACACATACTCGCTCTCTCCGTCTCTCTCCCCCTCTCTCTGTCTTTGTCTCATTCTCTCTCTCTCTCTTGACTTTCCTACTTTTCACGATTTTGTTTCCCCTCACCTTTTATACCGAAAGGATGTATGTCGGACAACTTTACTAATCTCCTTTATGCTTACTTTAAAGGTTCTTGCATAATAAAATGCAAATTGTGTTATCTTGTTGGGATAAAATGTTCTAGAGATAGTTATCTTTCTTTTTGTTTTTTTTTTTTTTTTTTTTTGATTAAGTTTTGACTGGGATTTACAAGCAAAGGAAAGCCGCATTGATGTCAAAACATAATCAGAGATTTAGAGTTTAGTTCTAAAACATGCTTCATCCCCCAAAGAAACAGTTCTGAAAAAAAAAAGAAGAAGCAATAGTTCTTTTGATAATCCTATTTTCGATCTGGAGAGTGCCAGATGTAGATTTGATCTCTTGTCAAAATGCATTAGTGGCGTGGTAGGGATTCGAACCCCATGCCATGACGTCCTTTTGTCTGGTGACTTACTCGCTAGACCACGATACCTTCTACGCAATATCACATCATTGCGTGAGTAGTGAGTCGGGGTGGGTGGGTGGGTGGACAGGGATGAAGCAGATAGTTCTTCATGTACCAGAAAGGTCAATGCCCTGACAGCCCATCTTCGATGCGCAATCCGTTAATGATGAAGACTGAAGAGCGGAAGGGGAGAGAGCTGCCCTGCCACCGGTGTGTGGAGGCAAAATTGCCCTCTAAATGAGACTTAAGGATAAAGTTGAGTTCTCGTCATGCGATTGCATTGTGAAGGAAACTTTATCGAATCGACCGAACACTTCATCTATTTCTAATCATATTTCAAAGATGAGGGCATTTAAAGAGCAATCCTTTTCAGGGTCATTTGTACTATGATGTTCTTCAAAACTGACATTTAAAAAAAATGTGAAAGCTCACAAATTATTTTTCACCTTGATTACTCAACTCTCTCTTTAAAGGGCTGGTGAAGTCAGCACGGAAAATAATTTAGTTTGAATAAAAGCCGAAAAAGAACATAACCAGATCAGTGAAACATTTAGGTCAAGTCTAATAAGAGTTGTAATAATTCAAACACAAATGGTATATTTTCGATTTACGTTTAAACTATCTCTTCTATCACGTTTCTAAAAGCAATAGACAAGCACAAAGATCAGAAACAAGAGAGAGAGAAAAAAAAATCACATGATTCCCATTTTCTTGACTGTTGATGAAGGAATGGATCAAATGCATACATGGGTAGGAATAAGAATAATGTCTAGAACAGGAAATTCTTTCTACTTAGCAAACAATCAGGAGAGGTACTCACGGGCCGGTAATCTTAGTCGTCTGACTTTTCTAGCTTTTAACTGATTTTTATTAACTTTTCACCTACTTAGATTTTCTCTCCGACGGCATTAAAGGGAAGCTTGAGTTCTGGGAAGGGTAAAATTAATTTGTGAGCTTTCCCATTCATATTATGTTAGCTTGGAAGATTATCATAGTAGATATGTCCACTGAAAAGGATTGCTCTTCAAATGCCCGCACATTCAAAATATGACAAGAAACAGCTGAAATGTTCGGGCCGAACATTTGTGTGTAGTCCCATATGCTTATTTATGTGTGCAGTGCATGTGACTCTCAGCAGGTTCTTATCATTTTGGTGATTCCAGCATACACCAATTCTTATGTGCTATATAATCAACCTTTCCCAATTGCTTTGAGACAGTTTCTTTCATAATTCAATATCATGACCAGAACTCAACTTTATCTTTAAGCCCTGTTCATGCCAGAGTGGAATTTTCATTTACGAGGTGGCTTTGATTCAGATTTGAAGTTGAAATTGTCGTCAATTGAAGTTGGCTCTTTTCATGTCCTTGTCAGCTTGTAGGCACGTAATGTCATTTTGGTGTTTAGCATACAGAATACGGGGTTTCCCTCGATTTTCAGTTGCAGGTTGAAGGGGTGGCTATTTGCCATGTTAGCATTTACTCATTTGGTTACTCAATGGGACGCCACGGGGCGCTTTCATGATTTTTTTTTTTCTTTGTCAGTTATCCGCCCGAATAAAATAAAATATATATAGTACTATGAGTAAAGAACCTCGAATGAATGTAAAATGACATGAATCTAACGAATTGACATCTCTGCACCTGAATGGAGGCCACATTCAGGAGGGGGCAGGGTATTTATAAATATTAATGAACATAAAACCGTTAATGTACTTTAATAGTGAAGGGCATATGGCCCCTTGTGCCCCCCCCCCTCCCCCCGCCCCATGCGGTGTCCTTATTCATGATCAAGATAACAAGTTGAGAGGGGTGAAATCAAGATTGATTACCTTAACTTTAATCTATTCGATTGAATATCTGAGATGCCGGTGCAAGCATGACCCGACAGGGCTGATGGGTTGATATGCACTTGTCGGATTGGGAAGATTAGAACGGAAGGGAAAGAACTAATGAATACAAAGAGAGAGATAGAGAGAGAGAGAGAGAGAGAGAGAGAGAGATGGGGGGGGGGGGATGAGAAAGACAAAAATTGGCTGGAAGAAAACCATATTGTAAGATACTATTGGTCGTGGCGTTGTCCTGCAACAATAAGTACATGGCAGAGAACATTATGAAATTATGTGTAAATAGAAAATATTTATTACTAAACAAAAATGAAATATGAAATGCAGAAAATAAAAGAGCCTGGTATTATCATGATTATTGATTTCAGCGTCAGTACCCGGAAAAGTAATTGTGATTCACAGTTGTTAACCCTTTCAGGACAGGAATTATTCAAGGGCTAAATTGATCTCATTTTGTTCTTCAAATTGGCAACAATAATATTTTTCTTTTAGTGCTACATGGTTCTAATAAGGTATAATGTCTTTGAATACAATATACATGGTGAATTATTATGTCGAAAAGTTCAACAAATTGCCAATTTTGATGGAAAACAATGATTTTGAACATCTCAATGTGTTGGCAATCTAAGGATTTTAAATCTTATTCTTGTTTTAAAATTCCTGGCATCAAAACGCAATATGGTCATGCAACAGAAATGGACATAGTGTATACAGATTTTTTTTTCTCTTTCTACTGATCCATCTTTTATATTTTTTAGATCTCTGAATCAAAAGCTATTGAACCAAACCACAAAATGCGGTCAATTGTCCCGAAAGGGTTAAATGAAAATTAAGCTTTGATAAGTGAAAATGCAGTGAGTCAGGAATTTGTAATATTTTACTATAATTATTTAAAAAAAAAAAAAAATAAGACAATGGTAATGAAGAATACTAAGCCGTAGTTATGATTGCGGTAGAAATTAACTATTGATTCTGCATGGTTATACAAACATGGGATCGAGGTATAACGAAAGGTGGCTAAAGAGCGAAGGTGTAAAGAAGAGGAGGGAGAATATGAGCTCGGACTTAGAGGAATAAACCAAATCCTTATTACGATTTGCTCATGTAAAAATAAAGGTCATTTGCACCGAGTATAGTCAAGGATTGTAATTCCGAACAGATTGTATTACCGAACGTGTACAGTTAAGCGCCTAAAATGGGTATTCATACGCGTGGGATTACGCGTATGAAAACCACACTATTGAAACAAAGGTTGTGTCTTTTTCCCATAGGTTTCACACGTTCGGAAATACAGTACCTTTTTCAAGGGACCAAAACGCCGCGTCGTTGGGAAGGGGTTCACTCGGAAGGGAATATCGTATTAAATGTACGTTGTCTTTTTAAAATTCCATCAACTTCTTTTTCTGTAGGACTTTGAGCATTCATTATGTAAGTTTGACAGATATTCGTTTGATATTTTATTTGCTATCGTTGATTTTCTGAAAAGTGTTCGTACACTGGATCCACCACCATACACTTTACGCTTTCACAATGCGCGCATCATGAAAGTATGATTTCAGTGCTTAAACAATTAGCGCGGCCACCCCAATAGATGCGGGTGAGCGCATAAATTGAGGTCATTTCAGGGTCATTTGTACCATGTACTTATTACGGACAGGCTTATTCCAAGTAAAAGGAACTCAATTCTGTCATCCATGTGGAAAAGGAAGGCATCCTTGTTATCAATATCTTTAGTAAAATCACAATTCTTTTATCTCCTGTAAGCTCATATTTCGACAGCTGCAGTCTTCTTTCACATGTTACGCATAGGTGGGTAACCGATAAAGTCCCTGTTTATGATTCAAAACCAAAGAAAAAACATGTTATTTTCGGTTTAAAAAATCGATTTCTGGCATGCGTTATCTGTTTTAATGTCTGTGTCTGGCGGTCTTAAAATTATATGTGTTATTCAGATATGTGTACGGCATCTTGGACTATGCTTAGTATTGAATCAATTTTGCACACTAAATAATTAATCGGCCGTTCACCCTAATGTATTCATGGAAAGAAAGCATAAAATGTCTAGATAAAAGAGCAATGATATTCATGTGTTATTCCTATATAAACATGCGGCAATGTACACATAATGGAAATGATTTATAGCAGGTTTGTATTCGATGTTAAAAAACGAAGTTTTCAGAGCTTGCCAATCCGGCAGAAAGATAAATGAATAGAAACTGTTTATAGTGATCCAGCGCCACACAAGATAATGGATTTGTTCATTATATTATCATTCTTTCTTAAATAATTGATGCATGTTCCTCCCTAACCACGGAAATGTGAAATTTTGCATACTCAAGTATCGTCATGATACCTTGGAAAAGTACTTTAAATTGTAAGTGCACTAAGCAAAACTATGGGCTTGTAATGAAAACACTTATCCATATTTTCCTCTCACGATTATATTTATAATTATAGAGAGGGCTAAAATAACAACTCTGCCAAATTAAGGGGGAAAGGAAAAACAAAGGAAAGTGAAAAGACGACATGTGTACTGCGATGTGGATATATGTTTTTCTCTATTTTTTAACCATTTGCAAATATTTTTCTTTTCATTAAATTAATTGAATTGAATTAAAAGAAAAGTAAACAACAACAACAAAAAACCTTAATGGAATATTACATTTCTTTTCAAATTTCATAGCTATTCCGATAAAATTTGTTATAAATGATCCTTTTTTAGTTCTCAATTGTATGGGGGCACGTACCCCATACCTCTGTAGCTACGGCAATGCTCAGTGTTCATAAAACCTCCACCCTCTTTCCCTGACTGTTTATAAACTTAGTGTATTATTAAGCGAGAGTTTTGTCTTTGCGAAATACATGGCACTGTAATCAACACTATTTCATCGATTTTCCATTCCAGCTGATGCAATAATTAATAAAATTCGAAAAATATAAATGAAATAAAATGAAATAAAAATATTCCACAATAAGGACGGATATTTCACATGAAGCATTATACAACATTAATATACAACTGAAAATAAAGAAAGGCCTAAGGTATTTTGTAGTTATAGGGGGCACTGCACAATAACATTTTCAATATATTTTTTTCAATGACATCTTTGAAAAAATGTCATCTGAAATGATTGTTCTTCACATGCCCTCATGTTTGAAATAATTATGACGATAAATAGCTCGGAAATTTGGACCAAAGTGTCATGCCTCATGTGTGCGTAGTCCCGTATATACATTTCAATGTGCAGTACATGTGACTTGCTTCCAGCAAAAGTCACTCAATTTCTTTTCAGTCAAGCCGCAGGTTCCCCAAAAGTGATATTATTCTATTTCCAGCTCTGCTTGACTGGGTCAGTCTCTGAATATGCAATTACCAGGAACCCTTCCCCAGGAACATGTAATTTCCAAATGATTGAATGGACTAGTAAACATTTACCGGTTGTCATGATTTACACGTCAAATGAAAGAGGAGAAGTTAGAGATTCATGGAGTAATTTACACGTCTATGAATAATGTGAGATAATTTGTGAAAATTGTGTTATTTTATGACACAAAAAACTGAAATGAAACGGAAAGTAAAAGTGTAAAAAAAAAAAAAAACTCACAAACTTTCTTTATGAGTCAGGTTGAATTTGACGTCAGTGTAAAGGGCAATATCTGTATTTCGCAAATATTGAAATAATATTAATGCACAATCACATAGTCAGGATCCAGCAAAATGTAACCAAAGTTGATTCCAGCACTCTGATTGGTTACTTCACAGACCCTTTCCCCCAAATAAATGAAAATGTTTTCTCACAGCTTGGACCATGTTTGCACAAGAGGTCAAGAGTTCACCTAACATGTGGCATTTCAAATATCGCGCCCTGACTTGTGTTGCAGCCTATAGTCAGCCAATCACAGTGCTATGATTCTATGGTCTTAATAATTCAAAGATATATCAAATACTTCTCTTTAATATTGCTGGATCTTGACCTTCTCATGAATGTATGGATATTTTGAATGTGATAATTTAAAATATGAAACTTAAATGCTTATGTGTTTTAATTGTGGGTCAAATACTTTATGTTTTTTAACGACTTGAAATCTTGTGAAAAATGAAAAAAAAAAAATCGTTTTATTATTTCATCACTTCAATTCAACTACTCTCGTGGGAATAGTTATTCTAGTCAAATCTGACTAGATTCTTATCAAATTCGACTATATTATTTTTAGAGCGTGATCGCATGGAGAGTGTGCCATTTCAGGCAATGGAAATAAAATCAGCCCTGTTTGCTCATTTATACGACCAGCGGTTTGACTGTTATCAATTTGATGATTCAAAACCCTCACAGTATACACAAGTTCTTATGTACTACATAATCATCCTTTGCCAGTTGATTTATGTTAGTTTCTTTTCACAATTATAATGGCATAACCAATCCCTCAACTTCATCTTTAACTTCAACATGGTAAAGATTGATTTACAAATACCCGAAATAACGTCACATTACAGGAAAGAAGAGGACAGGAATACACATCGCGCAATGAATCGAATTAACTTCGATCTTCTCTTCACCAATTCGATTGTTGTTTTATCTCCACTTACCCCATTCTTAACCATCCTTCTTCCAAAAGGGTCATCACGCGATCATTTTCCACCCAAATTGGCTTGAATGTCGCCGCCTTAATTATCCAAATCACCACTCCGACATTTCTGAATGGGGCTGTCGATTAGGCCAATGGACGGACAAGGGGAAACGGGAATCGTCATGCCAGTTAAATAGATAGCCAGCGGAAACGTTTTGGAACCTTAGACGATGTCTTTGTTTTTCCAGACGATTGATTCTTAAATCGAGCATTCACAATTTCGGTTGTTTGGCGTTTGATGGGTGGGCGAGTACGCCATGTCAATTGATTAATGTAACTATCGATATGGTATCAGGGGCACCGGGAGGGACATAGGGGGTAATTTTATCTAACAAACAAGTCTTAGAGTAAAGGGTCGAAATCAAATTCGAAATTACGATGCAGCCAAATGCCTTACACAAAGACTGCCTTTGTAAAAGAAAATGCAATAAATTTGCGTCATTAGAGGATAATAGGTATCCCCCTTTATCATGTTAAAGTGGCATTAAACTGGTAAAACTTGAACAACGCCATCTTACACTGACCGCTTAATTGAGATCATAATTTGAAAATTGATTGTATTTTATTTTGAATTCTGACAAACAGCTTGTTTGGATAACAGGCACATTTTATATTTTAAACTATTATTCTGACTTTGCACATGTGGAAAATTGCCTACAGGTATATTCTAAGCATCTATACAAACTAGAATGGGGCATGATGGGAAAATGAGAGGAACAGACACTTTTAAAATCCTGTTAAACGATGGCGCCATTAGGAGCTTCAGTTTACTGTCACTTTACACCCTGAGTATTATTACAGACTTAAATTAAGTGCACATGCTATTGGAATAAATATTGCGTTACCGTATATTAAACAACAACAAAAAATGATAATGATGTACATGTAAATTTCAATCTAAAACAACAAAAACAACAAGCAACAACAACAACAAAACACTAAACCGACAAACAAGCAAACAAAAAACTAAAGGTTGACTTGGCTCATATCATGCAAATTGAATTTTGTAATCAAGAGACAATGATGGACCTCGAAAAATCCATTTGTTCAAAGCTTTTGTTACTTTCATTTTTATTTTCCGGTGGACAAAAAGCCACTTTACGTGATTAGTTTCTCTTTTGCGAAACAAAAGAAACCCACGTGGCAGCAACAAGCATTTTGACAAGTGCGTTTCAGGGTTTTCGTTTCCTCTTAATCGTAAGTTTTGCATTGTGTTTTCTTGATTAAAAACATGCATCAAATAAACCCGTGTCATTGTCACTGAAGCTACTTAAATGCAGCACGACATTTGCATTGCGTTTAATTTACCAATGGATATCCTAAGGCGTCGATATCATTTTGGTGGTTATTCATTAAACTGATATCATCATTCGTCCAAAAGCCTGAATAGATTCCACAAAATATAATCAAGGATTCACTTCGCTGCAATCGCACGAAAAAGGGCAGATAAACATGCGCACTTTGATTTATGCATTGGCGTTTTCACGCAATTAAGTTATATTCAGTTTTACATTCACTTAACATAAATCGACTAATGCATTTCCATAGTTTCTTAAGGGCGAATGAAATTTCGATGCGCTATTGTATTCTGAACAGTTTAATCTTGTGATACCGTAGTCATGCCAACAAGACCGACGCCAGAAGTTAAACCGGAGTTTAGAATACGGGCCAATATGACAGTCTCGTAACCCTTGTTAATAATAATATATGATTTTTTTGTCTGCTCAAAGTTGATCAACATTATTGTTCTCTTAGAGACTCAGCCTTGAACATTTAAAATGTTAATTACAAGGATATTCTTTTCTTACAAAATATACTGATGAATATATTTCAACGTCCCTTTTGCCTGTTTCCCTGAAAATGTGTACTAGCACCTTTAATGGCGCGTTGTCGGTAAATATGAAACTGTCTTTTTGAGTGGCGCTTTTGGAGTGTTGTCGGATGCTCTTGTCCCGCTGGGGTATGGGGTACTTCACGCGCCACTTACATCCGTAAATACCGTCTCTTCTACCAAGAGGTGTCATACAGGGCACCTTAGCTAACCCCTTCGAGTGTTTAGTACATGCAAACAGCACCGATGATATTGTAAGGGGAATAGGACGACATTTCTAGCTCCGCAACTACATAATTCTAAATATAACGATGCTATCATATTTTTCAAGAACTAAGAAGACTCTTAAATAAGTTTCAAGTTGATGGGATGAAATGAAACTGATATGACTAGGAAATGTTTTTAAAATTTCTGTCTAACTAACCTACTCATGTACACAATCATTAAGGTCACTGTTATAAACTTACCACTCTAATGGCAACATCGGTGAACATACATACTCAAACCTTTGAGAAGTGTTTGCAAGGC
>CM046843.1:19319552-19344552 GCA_025618425.1 Heliocidaris tuberculata | reverse complement strand
ACAAGTTGACAAGAGGCAAATAAAATTCGGTGTTGTATTTTGTATATGTAAGTTTTTTTTTAAACAATTTTTTCCCCCAGTCTGAATAAGTTGTTGATCATTTTTCTTAGCCGGGGCGTGTAGTAAACGTCATCGTGGGCCAGTCCCGTCCTCATGACCAAGCGCGTGTACATAAAAGGTCACACTTTAGTCGTCATCTACAACAGATCGAAACTTTCGCCGCCGAGCCGTTACGTCATTGCACAATTATTTATCACAATGATTGACATACACTGACCATCTCGATATCTTTGCTGCCATTTCCCTGATTATGTCTTCTCTTTACATATAACATTTACAGGTGGTTGTCGATTCGAAAGTTGGGATTTATCACCTGTGGACCGCTTACCAGAGAACGGTGGTGTTGATCATCTTGACGAAAGCTGTGCATGAGGTCTTTAATTCCGTGAAGACAGGTAAGTGCTATCAACGCCAATCACATGCATGATTTTAATATATCTAAAAGCCAACTTTCCCAAGACACTTTTGATTTAGCCTCAGGATCTGCTGCGTTCATTTACTGATGAAAATACTTGACAAACAACAGTACTAAAGAGTAGAACAAGGAAACATTGATGATTCGCTTTATTCGTGGATTTATACACAACATTTAGCTTTTAACCTTTCATGTCGTTCCTTTTGTTAACAGTGTCAAAAAGATATACAATGGGTACAGTAAAACCAACGTAGATTTACTCGAAAATGAGATTATATTTCTGTCATTTCATGTTATTGGTTATACGATACCCGTTGTTAATACATCCAGTCGTTAATATAGTGTTGTTGTTGTAGTTGTTGTTTTGTTATTTTGCTTTTGTTTTGTTTTTGTTTTTGTTTTTGTTTTGTTTTTGTTTTGTTTTGTTTTGTTTTTTGTTTTGTTTTTTTAAAGCAAAATGGGCTTACGATGGATCAAGCCGAAATACAGTCAAGTCGTGCCATACTGGCCAGCTCTCTATAAGGATCATTATGCCCATAGTTCCAGTGGTTGGTCGAACATTCCCTGTCATTAGGGGAGGGCAACTCTGAAAAATCATTTGAAAGGGGGGATGTAGACCCAGTCATTTTAAAGTTATTTAATATCGAACTTATATGAAAATTAGTAAGATGGTCCATATGCTCCATATTCAGTGTATCATAGCCTTTGTTGGACATTGCATAACTACTTTTTTTTAATGCCCATAATTGTTTTGACATTTTATTCTGTGTATCAGTGGACTCTTGTGACGGTCCTTTTCTGTAGGTTCTTCGTGGCAATACTGATCTCATATTTGTTCCTGATGATAATCAACGGCCCCGATCGGACGATGTTATAACGTTACAGTGGACATGCATCATGGAAAATCAATTAAACATAACCTCATTACGCCAATGACGTGTTAGTACACTCACTCTTTGTAAGCCGTGCCATCAAAATGAATAATAAGCCTTATCGACTGCCTAATTCCTACTGCAATTTTGAATCGATCAGGAGGAAACGTATACTGGGGCCTGTGATCTGCGCAAAGCATTAGGTCGGGGCGTCCCACAGAGGCGCTGTGATTGCAGTTCGGGGCTAAAAATAAAACCGCAGTGGAGCTGATGTTATGGAGGTAGTGTCTACACGGGCATTTTTGTGGCATTCAGAACATGTGGGATGTATAGCCTATCCTTTTTTTTTTAATATAAAGTAACAGATCAAATGGGTCATATATAGCAGCTGCACGCCCCTCTATTTTACGGGGACTCCTTTTGTTAGACCTTCCTGGCTTTTTTGCTCTTTTTTTCTTGACAACTCTAATGCAGTGCAGAATCTGGTTTGCGGCCATTCCTGTTAATCAATACCCCATCTGGATTCACGATTAAAGCAAGTTTTCTTTTCCTTGTATGTATACTACTGAAAATACTGCTCAATAATTAGCACTTCTGCCCTTGGTTGTGGTGTCATTTGGAAATTTGGAGACGGTATCAGCGGTTTGTTGAGACGACACAAAAATATGTATGGACACGTGCTTTGTTATATCACATGGGATTTCAGATATTGAGAGGGAAAGGGGTAAATTAGCTACAGGATGCAACGTGTTACTCACTTTATCTTTTTATTCTTGAATAATGACTTTAAAATATGGGGATAATAAAGCTGAGGTCCATAGGGTGTTTATATTCGTGGAAGTAATATCCTAGCCTCCGAAAAGTTTTCCAGGAACGTTTCTCCTCCCATCTCTTGTTCAAATATATCTACCATACCATTGAATGCGTCATGAAAGTAGTCATCTCTTCTGTATACTCAGGTGTTCGTGCAATCTTTGCAACAGCATTGATTCACATGTTCATCCCCAAATTAAGAGCGGTATTCATGGTAATGGTAATGTGGGACTTGCGATTTCGAAACTTTCAGATAGTGAAAATTTAAGTTCAATTTAAGTTCAATTTAAGAAACAACGACCCAGTAATAACGACGAGGGTTCACAGGGTCCCCTAAAACAAAAACGCTCGTTTTACATGTCGAGAGATCCTCGTTTAACGAGAACAGAGAAGCCGTTGTTAACAACGAGTTTGCTAAACTTAAAATTTATTCTGTCCAAATGGTCGATAGCTACGAACAGAGGACCCCGCGCTGCTAGTGGTTTTGGCGATAACTACAAACTCGCTTGTGGTTCTAGCACTTCAAGTAAACTTAAAGTTTCGAAACTTACGGTCTGAAACTGCAAGAAAACTTTTCTTTTTAAAGGGAAAGTCCACCCTGGTATTTAGTTGATTTTCATTAAAGCATAAAAAATGAGAGGAATAGATTAGCAAAAGTTTGAGCAAAGTCCGATAAATAATAAAACTTATGATAACCCCCCCCCCCCGGCACCCAAGAGAATGTCAGACGAAAAGCTTTAGTTTGTCTCTCTTAACGCCATTTCCCATTCAAGTTCATTTATACCATATCATTTCAAATGTGATGGCGTATTGTGTTGAAATACTGCAATTATCAGGGGGATATAACTTTTCTTGTGCCATTGATCGAGATCTTACCAGTTAAGCATTTCATAGCGCGCACCCTCCCGGTTTGTTCGAAATTTTGAAAGCATCTGCCTAGGGTTCGACGAATACCATTACTGCGCATGGTGAATGCGAATTATGGGCCTTGCACGATTCTTTTTTTTCTCGGGAGTGGTTCAAATGTTCACTCCAAATTGGCAGCTCCTCAAGGGCGAGACGACGAAGAGAAGCGCACGCGGTTCTTGCGGAAAGCAAAGTCGCAAAGATGAATTTCACATTGACTGATTCTGAATAGCAGGTGGTATTTGCGAAGTGCATTGGTTTAGTGAAAAACGAGATATCAAGCCGCTAAAAGAGAAGAGAAGGTGGACTTCTGGTAAAGTTGGAAAATATTTTATGAGCTGTCTCATTATTTTCCATCCCCATGCTGAAGAGTGCTATAGTAACTGTGTCCCATGGAGATTATTGCTTCTTAAAATTGTTCTCTTATTTCAAATATGAGTAGAAATTGAGACAACTTTTGACCAAATGCTGATGCTAAATCGTGCTGCCCCTTGCACTTCTTTTAAAACAATTTTAGTGATTCAAAAAACGTCACCTTGATCACAGTTGTTAAAGTGACAGTAAACTGAAGCTCCTAATGGCGGCATCTTTTAACAGGATTTGAAAAGTGTCCGTGCCTCTCATTTTCCCATCATGCCCCATTCTAGTTTGTAGAAGCTTAGAATGGCCCTGTAGGTAAGTTTCCACAATTGCAGAGTTATAATTAATAGTTTAAAATATTAAATGTGCCTATTATCCAAACAAGCTGTTTGTCAAAATTCAAAATAAAATGCAATTAATTTTCAAATTATAATCTTAATTTAGCAGTCACTGTAAGATAGTGCTTTTCCAGTTTTACCAGTTTAATGCCACTTTAACACACTACCAGCCTTTCAGTATAGCCCCAAGAGAGCTTCTTTCAAAATAAGATGACGTATTCTATACTGAACACTATCTTCAAGAAAACTAAATTGTCAACTGCTTGTTATGCCTTCGTCAAACGAAGTTGGTGCCAGAGGCATCATGTTTTATGGTTGTCCGTCCGTCCGTCCCGCTTTCTCCTTAACCCAATATCTCAAGAACGATTTGAGGTATGAACTTCAAACTTGGTGGTTGTATGTATTCCATAAGAAGATTGCTCTGATTAGATTTTGGGTTATGTAGGTCAAAGGTCAAATATCATGGAGGTCAATTTCTAAAATTTCACGTGTTATCCTCGTTAACGCGATATCTCAAGAACCATTTCATGTACGAACTTTGAACTTGGTTCTAGTATGTCTCACCATAGGAAGACGATCTGATTAGATTTTTTATTTTTTATTTTTTATTTTTTTTTTTTTTTTTTTTTTTTGGGGGGGGTAAGTAAGTCAAAGTTGCAAGGTCATAGAGGGAATTTAATACTAAATTTCATGTTTTTTAGCCTCATTATCGCAGTATCTGTTGAACAATTTGAGCCACTAACTTGAAAATTTGTAATGCTAGTATGCATCACCATAGTCAGACAAAGTGATTAGAGTTTTGTTTACGTACATGTAGGTCAAAAGTCATATGTCATAGAGATCAAATATACAATAAATTCATATGTTTTTTTTTTCAGTATTGTTATCACCATAATTATATCAATAATATTTCTAGCTGTGAACTTGGTACTGTATGCATCACTAAAGTGAGAAGAAGTGATTAGATTTGGGGTTTAATAGGTGATGGGTCAAAGGTCCTAGAGGTCAATATGTATGAAATTAGTGTTAGTATTGTTATCACCATATCTCAACTTTTTTGTATTCATAATCATGAGGAGAGAGATTAGACTTCTGGGTTGTTAGGTCAAAGGTTAAAGGTCAAAGAGATCAATTACATATACCATGTAAATCTAGTTTTTTTTTAATTATTATTATTAAGATATTTTAAGAACAGTTTGAACCATGAACTTTAACTGAATTTAGGCAGAGGCATATAGAAGACGCAGTTGCATTCATTTTGGTTTAGTTATGGAAATAAACACAACTTAAGTAATCATTACGTTGCGTACACGTATATTGATTCCTAACCAGCTTTTTACAGCTTTTTTTTTTTTAATGCGTTCGATAGGGCCTGCCCTGAATCTCACGGGTGGCCATGGTGAACGCATTTTTGTTTTCTACATCCATTCTTTCATTTTGGTAAACCGGTCAGGCAAGAAATACATAATCTAAAATAGTAAAATCAACTTTTTGTTGTGGCCTTTACAACCATAACAAGACAACAAAAGAATTGACCTTCATGCCTTTTTGTGCAATACGTGCAACAATGTATGAGCAATAATTGTGTGCGTGTGCGGGGGAATCGCGTTCGTGCATATAAGTTATAGAGCGATCCTATCTACGTTTTAATGGCTATGTACCTGGGAAAGGTATTAAAGAACGCAGTTTGTGAGATCAGTTTTTAGGACTTAATAAGTACTTTTTTAAATTTTCTTGTTGTTTCTTTGTTTTTAGTACTTTTTTGTGTGTACATTCACAAGTCTTGTTATTTAATTCATCAAAGAAAATAATGAACTCTGCCTGTGTTTCTGTTTCTCTGATTTACATGCAGTGTTAAACAAAGTCATCAGTGCCAACACTTTTGTCAAAATTGGGCCAGGGAACTCATTGTCGCGATGGTTTAATTTTGAAATTGTTCTAGTTATGCGAAACTAACCGACCATTCTATATCTAAGGGAACATTATATATATATAGTTAGTTTTTTTGTTTTTATAACATACCCTCACTTTTTTTCTGAAAGTGGTAACCCTTTTTTTTTTCTTCAATTTGTATTATTTTTTTTCTCAACATGAATACCTGAAATCCTCTAAGCTACCCTCTAATGTTTCTCTACTTTATTCAACTCGAATGTGTTTTATTCCATGACACTTGTTTACCTACTTATACCCGAGCATATTCTTTCAAGTAGTATGCATACCCTTTTTGTATGTTTTATTTGTATTGCCGTTGCTTATACAGTTAGAATAGCTGTTGCTGTACTGGCATCGCTTCTTTGAATAAGAATATAAAGGGGGGAAATGCACGGAATATATACAAGTATTACTACGCTACTTAGCAAGTATTGCAAATTTGTATAAGTTAAGTCAGTCTTCTGAAGCGGGTCTCGTATGCTCGTGCCCATAAATGTGAATATGTCTGCATGAAAAACCTGTTTGAATTAGGGCATGGGCCGTGCGGACTGTGAAATCATAATTTTAAACCCATGTTGCGAAATGTGCCTATGCATTCGAATTTCCTACGTTTTTGTCACGCTCCACTTGCATGGTATGTTCCTAATAAGTACCTGGGTTGGCTGGCGAAGTGATGTTCTCTGTTTAATAAAATTATCATGATTTCAAAGGAAATATGAATCAAAGTCGACTATTGTTAACCCCCCCCCCTGCACCACAAATCACAACCATCATTAATAACATGCATTTTGTTTTATTCATTTCAAATCCTAACGGAATATAAATGATACAGTTTTATGTTTTCAATCATAACTTGACAGGTTTAGTGTAAAGAATCGAATTTTTGTAAGTGATTTACGTGGTATTTTTCCGGTACAGACAAAGCATAAAAAGCAGATTAGTGTTACACACATATAAAGATACATCATACTAAGGAGAAATGTAATTCTTAACCTTGTTTTTTTTTTTTTAATATATATGGAATGTTAATAACTACTCTCGTATTTTTGCCATTTTGTCAAGAGATTCTCTTGACAGAATTTATTCTACTACCCTTTTCATCCTGAGAGTAATTTTCCATTGCATTTATAGAAAGCTTCAGGAACTACTTTTTAGCTTGATTTCAGTATGTCGATAATTGTTAGGCTATAATTATTAGAAACTTCATTGTTGTTGTTTTTTCAGTTTATTTTGCTATTGTTTTTTTTTTCCTTTTTGGTTGTTGTTGTTGAGAAGGAAACAACATAATTCCTATGTAATGTATATTTTCGATTGTCGACTGTATTTCTTTTAATGCAGGAAGGAGTGGAATGGGAGAGAAGGAAATGATATAATGGATATATGGATATATTAACAGAAACAAATAGATATAAAATCAAAGTGATGAAAAAACTAGACATGGTTGGAAGAGAGAGAAAGAGAGAGAGAGGAGGGGGTGTGACATATATGCGAACAAAACAGCAAGAAGTAGGTTGTTGATACACAAATGTTAATTAAACAGAAAGGTGAAAACAACCAAATGTATGGAAGACAGAGAGAGTGACAAAGAGACGTAGCGAGGGAAAGAGAGAAAGAGAGAGAGAGAGAGAGAGAGAGAGGGCTGGGGTGGCCAAGCTATACAGAAGAGGAAAGAGTTATAGAGAACAGCAAACATGACAGAAAAGCTGAATAAATGAGAGGATACAAATAATGATGATAATCGATACGATATCGTCACCAAGATAAAAAAGGAGATTGAGGTTTACAGACTTGGAGAAAGGATGGGGAAATATGGAAATATGTACAATTATGTTTCTCCCTGCGAATGAATATGCTGGAACTTTGGAAAGCCAGTCGCTATCATTGCATTTGGCCAAACTGGGCTTTTAGCTGTGCGTGCGAAATTCTGTTATTCCACTTTTATAACCTCTTTCTTTCTCTGCATTCGGTAATTTCGTTGAGACGTTCTTATTTGAGGTCGAAGTCTCGGTTTGGGGGCAGAAAAAAAAGCGAACCCGAAAGCGAGGCAACAAACATCTTAATAACATTAAAGGATCGTGTCACATCGAATAAGTTGTTAATTCGATGCTCCCTGGAAGTGAAAGTGTAGGGAACAAGTCAGCGGCGCCAGTTTAAAAGCAGTTTGGAAAATAGTATACGGCCATTGATTGGACCCCCGTCTTCCCCTCCTACCCCAGGACAAATAGAAAGTAGACATTAAAAGAAGGTAGGAGTATTGGTCGCATGATTGCCTTGTGAAAGAATGAGCGTAGAAGTCATTTTAAACGGTTGATTATTAAGAGTATATATATATATATATATATATATATATGTTAAGGTTTCACGTATCGGCTCAAACAAATTCAAAGAAAACTGCTAAAAGCGTTTGTAATGCATTGTGGCCAATTTTATTTTTCTACTCAAATTTTCGACGCTCCCTGGCGTCTTCTTCAGGAGAACAATAAATGATAAGGTATCATACAAATAATTGAAATAGTTATAGTTATAGCGCGCGCATCCTCAGTCAGATATAGGTTGCTTAGAAACCGTCTCTCTTGGAGATCTGACTGAGGATGCGCGCGCTTTACAAAAAAATGATGGATATAATTATGCAAATGAGAAAAGAGTAATGTGCGCGCTTCATTATTACGTAATTTACGTAATTAACGTAATAATACACAAAATCCCAAGTAGTATTAGCGGCAAAGATTCAAAATAATAGTATTGAAACAAAGAAGGAGAATTGATACCAAATCATTATTAAAGAACATGTGATTGAAAAGATATATATATATGTATATATATATATAAAGGGACGATGGTGCATGAGTTGCAGAGAAAGCTAAGAGAAAAGGCGGAAAGAGTTGCTTTCGAACTACAAAGATAATCACACCTGCTGTCATAATAAGACGCATGTTCAGTAAAGTTAAGGATGCCATGTCATGGACGATGATGGTTGAATGAACATACATGGTGAAAAGATGGAAAAGATTGAAACACGAGCCATCAATACTTCCACAACAACATAATAACAGCTTTCTTAAAGGAGTATGGCGACTTTAGGTTACGAATTTCAGTAGGGAGATCGAGAGAGTTCCAGACATCTGGAGCAGTGTGTCTAATGTATTTATGCATGGGCTGTTTTTAAGAGTCTTTAGTTTTGAAAATAAAGGATTGGTCACGGTAGGAAGAATTAGTACACAAACGTACGGCTTTCTTCGGTACCAGTAAAATAGTATCAACATTGCTCTTTGAATTTGCCCATAAAAGGCTACAATAAGGAATGTTATGGCAAAATTAATGAATTATACAGCATAAACAAAATATTCAATGGAATATAATATCTTTATTTACGGAGTATGCCAACATTAAGTGAAATGATACTTGACATATATTGCGTATTATTATTCCATCTCAGATTTTCTTTTATCAAAACATGGAGAAATGTCGTACCCCCTTTTTTCCCCCAGTGATTCACCATTTAAAGTTATTTCAATATTTGATAGATCTTTATTGCTTTTCCTGTTCTGAAAGTATACCAAATTTGTCTTTTAAAAGTGAGGGACAGTGTATTGGGTTTAAACCATTTTGACAATGTTGGAAGTTCAGTATTGACAATTTTTATAACGGTCTGAAGATCTGAGTTGGAACAAAATAAATTGGTATCATCAGCGAATGATAGTGTAATTCATTCGATGAATAAGAAATATCACTTACATATATAAAAAAAAACAACAAACAACAAACAAAAAACAATTGGCCAAGGACTGAACCTTGCGGTACCCCGCATTCTATAGATGATAACTCTGAGTCAGTCGAATCATAATACACATATTGTTTTCTATTTGTCAAATAGTTTTGAAACCATTGTATTGCAACTCCCATCAATCCATAATTTACGTATACGTATTGCATGGATAAAAGAGTTGAATGCCTTCCTCAGATCCATGAATACGCCAATAACATGTTTATGATCGGCTAAGGCATTTGGCACTCTATCGAATAATTGCAATAATGCTACATGTAATTCCGTTGAATTAAATATTCTAAAGCCATATTTTTCTTTGTACATTATTATTTTTGTTTGTTTGTTTGTTAAAAAGTCATATACCGTAGTCTATAATAAACGAATATTTCTAAGACTAATGTTATTATTCATTTATTTAATTCCTGAATCCGAATGATCCAAAGTGGTTTAGCATTTATTTTGAAACATTCGCGATTATATCACATCTAAATATAAATTCTCTTCGCTTGATATTGGCACTACAATATTTTCCAAAGATATGATACAGCTAAAAGATTTCAATTTAGAACATTATCGGGTGATTGCAACATGTTTACAAGGAAATAAAATAATATTTAATATACCAAGGCGATGTATGAATGAGTAATAAAATGGAAGAAATTGTATCTTTTCTCCCTGCTCATACAAATTGTAATCGTGATAATCGTCGGGTTTTATTTCCTAATCGATAAAATTTGATGGATTTTTAGACATTAAGTCAAAATGTAATCATAATCGAGTTACAGTATACACAACATGGGACTTTTCCATAGGAGAAAATGAAGCTGAAGGCGAGAATTTCCTTTAAATATTCAAAACTCCCTAAAGGCCTATACACCTGGCCATCTCTGTCTAATATTGATACGCTATGCTTTATGAAATCGCTTGAGTTAATGTACTTTATAAAACCACTGGAGCAATAGGTCGCTAGCCGAAACTAAAATCACTGTCCCTTGCATATCAAACTTGCAGTAGTTTGGAACATTGCAATGGACATTAAGTTGTGACATACAACTATTATAAACATATTATACAAATTTACGTGAAAGTATTTCGTAATTATAGCCCGTAGTCTCGAACTGTACTGACCGAATTCATGATTCGTAATCGAAGTCTTGGACTCTCTGAGTTTAACAAGCCAATGAATGTTTTTTTTCAAGATCTCTGACATTAAACATGATGAAACTATACAGAAACTGCAAAAAATAATGTGAGATGAAGTATATTTTATGCTTTTTGCTAAAATAATGGGTAATCAGAAAAATTGCCTAGGAAACAAAAATTGAATAAGAGCCCTCTGAAATAAGTAAATAAATGATTGAGTCAATTGACAGATTATTTTAGATAAATAATTGGCAAACTAATATATTAGCATATTAAATAGTCAATGAATAAATGCTTACAAAATACATAAATAAATAAATAAATAGATAAATAAATAAATAAATAAATGAATAAATACATGAATTAATTTAAGGAGCATAAAGTTCATCTAAGCAGGAAAGGTGACGACAGCAAAAGTTTAAAGGGAATCTGCTAGATTAAGTAGGTATATAAACACAGAGTGAGATTGGGGAAAAAAAGAAAGCGTGAAAGGGGGTGGAGCTCTTGTGGAGGAAAGCAATGCTTCCGTTTTCGTTGCCTGTATCATCGCGCAGTTGTTCTTTTTTAGCTGAGCGCTATTCTTTTGTGAATTCACGCTTTGGGCGGGAAACAGCGTCAGGTTGTGCTACCAGAATCCCCTGTCTTATCGTTTGAAAGCCGACACGGCAGTCGCGCCGAGGGCCTTCCTCTCATTTGTTTTTGGCGCTAGTTCTGTTGCACAAACCCTTTTTTCCCCCCGTGATCGTAGCTGTTAGAGACGATCATTATACACACCAGTGATGACGATCTGAGACGTAATCACTGATGATAATGATGTCAATCTAACGCGCAATTACTGACGACTTTAATGTTTCATTTTTATTTGCTACTCAGATAATACCCCCTTTGTCACTTTATATTTCTTAATTGATGCTTTTGCCAATGGATTCTAGTTTATTGCTAAAGTTCCAATGTAAAACTGCTACATACAGGTGATAATATGGTTGTCATGGAGCAAATTGGGACTGAATATTGGTTATTCTTGGAATCGCTTGAAAAGCACAGTGCAGTCCTTCCGTTCATTGGTGCCTACTCTTTGTGACGATCGGCACTCGTGGCAAATAAAAGGTTAATGATGATTTTCATTGAGCAATATTAGACGTCTTCGTCGTAGTGATGGTAGATGAAATCATTGATGATGACCACAGGAGAAGGAAACCGTCTGTGATCACCACAAGAGAAGAAATCCGTTCGTGTTCACCTTTGGTGCATCCTTTGATCACCATCAAGCGAGAGTGAAACAACCCTTATAATACATTGTGATAAATTGCAGTTCAGAAGGGTTCTTTAAAAAAAATGAAATTCAAAAATACATTTTTTCTTTCTATAATATGCACTTATATCGTTAACAGAACGTTCTGAATTTCATCTACCAGGGCATTTAATATCCCTTTACGATGATTTTTATGACATTATTTTATCATCATCATCATCATCATCATCATTATCGTTATCACTATCATACAAGGTAGATTATTTGTTCGGCAAACTCTGTGATGTATTGCAGTATCGCCACTGGTGTTTAATTTAACCCAAGCTCTTAAGGGGCAAAATTAGCTTTTTGCTTGGGTCTAACCTCGGAGACTAGAAAAAGGTCGTGGGCTCAGCACCTGTGTGTCTCGAAGCGACAAAGTAAAGCGAGTCGGGGGAAGGGGCGGGGTTAGGTCGCTTCAAGAATCTTTATCTATTTGCCCTTCTAATGATAACCTGTGTTCTATATACACAATCACAACTGCAATGACGTAAGTCCATCTGTGGCTGAACCTGTGAACAAAGGATATAAATTTACGAGTATGTAATACGATCTGACATTTTTTGTTGAAGATAATAAAAAGTGCAAGCTTTATTGCTCTCGTTATAGAATTTGCTAGAACGAGAACAAATACTTATTCTCGTCTGACCTAATCCATAAAGGATCCTCACCGAAATGTAACGGGGGCACAGTATAAAAAGGAAGCAAAGAAACGAAAAGAAACTGAAAGAAAACTAGAGAATTGGGCAAAGTCATTGCTGTTGACAAAAAGGAAAAGAAAACATAGCGTCATGTTTATTGTGTAATATAAAAAATTTTATTCCATCTATTACGATTTACCTGTTCATCTTTCTGTCTGATACCTTGTGCCTATTTTTTTTTATTCATTTTTAAAAATTAAACGAAACATTAGGCTTAAAGAAAAAAAGAAAGAAAAAAAAACACACACAAAAAAAAAAACGCGGTATCTATTGGGTAGAGGACCAAAGATACAGATATTTCAAACAACTTTATCATACCTATTAGTGGGCAGAGATATCAAAAATATCTAAACTACATTCCGAGTCATGAAAACATCCATGGACATGATGAAGTCCGAAAGGGTAGGAGAAAATGTTACTACTGCTGCTGTGCCGGTGTCATTACATGTGATGAAATCACTAGGTATTTTCAATGACACACTGCTCCACCAAGTAAGATATATGTGGTTGTAAATTCAAAGCGCGGTTTAGAGCATTGGTCAAGCTTTCTTACATGTAATATTCAATGGGTATCACATGTTACTTTGGACATTTTTTTTTCTTCAGAAATTATAAATTGTGTACAAGATATTTTCAAATTTTAGCATTAAACAATGGTAAATGAATGACGAACAGAACAGGACTAATTATAAATTCCTTTATATCTTCAATAATTGTCCTGGTATAAGATGTATTAAAATTTTGGGGTATTATTCGAAAGGTTGAAAATTCCTACAATCTTTGTGCAAAACGTTTTTTTTTTGTTGTTTTGTTTTTTTTTGTTTGTTTGTTTTTTTTGTTACATAAAACATGGTAAAAGAATTACAGGCGTTTGAAAAATAAAGTACTGCTCGTGTTTCGGAATGAGCAAAACCTATCGGCACAGTAAGAGTTAAACTGTTTCAGGGAAGCAGCTGAATCAGCGTTAGGTGTAAATGTTCATCAACCTTGAGAGTGATATGAGTCGAGTCCATTCGGCCGATGTATTTTCAGGGCATGCAGCCATATCTTCGTCAGGTCGAGGTTGCGTAACCGAACACGAGGGAAGTAGACATAAAAAAGGAATTGACGACACAAATACCTGGTAATGCAAGGCTACGCAGAATTGTAAATTATTCGAAATTTATTCGCATAAAAAACATGAAAACGTGCCATTTTTTTTTAGAAAGGTCATTCCATATTAGTAATGCAAGGCAGGATGTTTCTTTAATGTACTATCTGACTAACGTGTCTTGATTAACGATATATATATAAATCGCAAGCAATAAATGAAGACACTCCGTAAACAAGTTAAGAATTTTCGCCCTTTGGGCTTTATCAGATATGATAATATTTTGAAATGAAACATAATTATTTCATCCAAAACACAGATGCGTCAAATAGGCATACGCATACATCAAATGCGCTAAAGCGGAAATGAAATTATTTTGTTTCATTTCAAAATATTATCATACTTGATAAAGCCGTAAGGGCGAAAATTCGTATTTTAACATTTTAACTTATTTACGGAGTGTCTTCATGTATTGTTTGCGATTTACAATTCATCTCCGAGAAGAACTTCTATTATATATATATATATATATATATATATATATATATATACATATATATATATATATATATACACACACATATATTGTTATAATGTGTGCTTGTGTGCGCGCACGTGTGTGTGTCTAAGTATAGGATAGGTTTTGCCTATTTCTATACATGCCATATGTAAATGAGTATATTTTCAAGACATTTGTGGAGAAGAAAAAAAGAAAGAGCGAACATGTGCTATCACCCTTAAACATATCTTCCTAGAAGATATTTTGATATCAAGTAACGCGATGAAGAAGCCAGTGGGATTTTACATCTGGCTGTATTTCAGGAGAGACGGTTTCAGTAGTAGTATCTCTATCATGGAATTTACATTTCGTTGGCATTTCGCCCTCATTTTTCAAATGTGACATCGGGGCCGAATACAGTCTTGAATTTCATTTTTTTTTTTTTTTCGATTCCACTTTGGCCAGAGTGTAAAAACAAATTTGCGTCTCTTGTCCGCTTTCGGGGGAAAAAAATAAATGTATATATATAAATGTATATATATGTTTATATATATATATTTATATATAATGGTCCTGTGACGTGACCACATGATAAACGCAACTTCGCAGAGTGAAGTTTTGGTCGGAAATTATTCGACATGACTCACCCGAAAGCCACAAAGCCATCGTTATTGAGCAACAGATAATACAAAAAAAGTTGAACAATAAACGGGGCGTTACCACGTGATAGAGTCCTGTTCTTCTGACATCTTTTATTATCATGTCAACTATGTTTTTGCAGCAAAGGTGACTGTATGGTGGATTTTATTCTTCAGTACTGTTATTCGAGTTCACATTGTCAGTTGATGATTCGGGTTACTTCACGATGCTAAAAATTGGTCTGGATATAGGATCCACTTTAAGAACTGTAGGCCCCAGCATAGGCCTACACCGGCTTCGGACCTGAGTAGAAAAATGGTAACCAAAGGTAATTTTTGGAGAATAAAATTTGCGAAAGATAAATGGTCCAGTCAATGTGGGCGTCTGTAAGTGACAAAAACTGCAAAATCCGACTCAGTGTTGTAAGTATCAGATGCCCCTTTTGACCAGAAGATTAACTATCGAGGCGCTTGTAATTGGGTAAACTGCCCAGGGAGCAAAAATGTCTCCATAAACTATGTCTTTGTCATTATACCACTGTCCAGAGCCAAACCTGAGTTGCAAATTCTAGGATGTTTACGACACGAGGAACTACACAATTATAACTTGATCAATATGCATGATAATCATCCTTAAAGCCTCCGGTGTATACTCCGAAATGCGTTCCCACTGCACTTCATTCGTCATGCGCTGAATCTGTTTGTCTCTTTCAAAATACATTTACATAAAACCTTGGTGCAGTGGTAATCCCCTTTGAAAAAGGGTGACTTGCCGAGGAAGGACATTTTGCCAAAATAGTGCAGAAGAAAATTACAACGCCTTCGCAGTAACGTCATCTACCTCTACAGACGATGACTAGTTTGTTACATGTAGCTAGCCGTACTGTAAATATTGTGTTAGGTGTAGGAAAATATAGTCAGCTTTATATTTCAGTTTTGATATGGGTATGTTTACGGAATCAGAAGAGTGTGGAGAGTAGTGACACAAATGAGAGCGTATATCTCTTTGGAGATCCTATTCTTCCATTTCCATGGAAAACATTGCTTTACGGAATCGGACACTACAGTACCGTACATTTTATATTCTGTATTATTGTAACTACGTGTAAAACTTCTTTTTTTTTTTTGAAGTAGGGCATAGTGCACACAGGATACGGCTTTAGAGACGGATGTGGCCTTACTGACAGTGCAAACGCACCTCGAGACCATCCCTTTTCTTTCTCGTTAACGTAATTTGTGATAGAATTACACCGGTCCGTAGCATGTCACCATCTAAGGTAGATTTCATGCTTAATTTCTTGACGGGACATGAGATGGCTCAATCACATCTGAAAACCGGAAAAGGCTGGGCTGGACAGCTTCATGCTTGACCGGGCCCTCTGGCCATTCAAGGGCGAAACTGACTTTTTTACTTCTCTTCCTCATTCTTTCAATATCTTTCCTTCTCTCTTTATCCCCCCCCCCCTTCTCCTCTCTCTCTCTCTCTCTCTCTCTCTCTCTGCCTCTCTAGCTATTCGTATGGTTTAGACCTACATGCATCTTCTTTTATTTCTCTGAATTTCCATTCCCTCCTCCATCTATTTATCTCTATTTATAAGTCTTCTCCTTTCTCTCTCGCTCTCTCTCCCCCTCCCCCCCCCCCCCCCCCCATCCTGATCCATGCATGTCTCTTGCAGGCGTTTGCTATGCCATTGAAATGCACGATTGATATGCGCCATTGGTTAATGGCCATAATTTTAACGTCAGCATAAAGTCATGATAATATCTTATATATGTTTTAGTCATTGTCAAGTATGATTCTCGCCCCCCCCCCCCTACAAAAATGTCTCATCACACTTCCTTGCTATTAAAAATAGAAAGTAAAATAGAGTAATGGTATAAGGATAAGATTTTAACCAGTTACTGCCTTAAATTGTCACGATGATCATGATGTTTTACTACTCCACACTGCAACACACTGCTATTGCATCGCCCTTGATTTTATATTCTTCTCTAGCTCCCGGCGTTTGAATGACCACAGGGATCAAAGGCATCAATCATATTATCATCGTTCATGTGGATCAAAGGGGCAATATTACTGACTTTCAGTGGCGTACCGTGATTCCTGTCATGGACGAGGAAGTGATATACCTACCCTTAAAGGGAAGGTTGAGTTCTGGAAAAGGTGAATTGTAATGTGTGAGCTTTCTCATTAATTTAATGTCAGTTTAGGAGAGCATCATAGAAAATTATTGCTTGTCAAATGTCGTCATTATTCGAAATATGACGAGAGATATCTGCCCCTTGTGTGTGCAGTCCCATGTACCCATTTCTTTGTGCAGTTGTGCTGTTCAGCGAGATTAGGTCAATATCTTATTAATTTGTTGAGTCCAAAGCCTCACTGTATATACTACTTCTTATGTGGACATAATCAACCTTTGCTTTTGATTTGCCTTGAGTTTCTTTCACAATGTAATGGCTTTACCAAAATTCAACTTTATCTCTAAAATGTAAAACACGTTGTCGAACAGGACTTTTCGCCTTCTTCTACATAAACAAACTGACTAGGGGTGGATTAGGGGTGCAAGTGCCCAGGCATTCGTCCTGGTTCTACGCCACTTTCAACTACATCGAAGCGATTCAATGCTAGGACAATATGAATCAGCTTTAATCGACTCACGTTGTGTGCACTTTGACTTATTCACCTCCACGGCCTACGGTGGGAATAAAAATTGCACCTTTCCTTCCCTTAAGTCACGTGGATACAGTGGCTTTATTTGGATATGCTCAGGCGAATCGATTCTAACAATGTCATATTTAAAAAGAACCCAAATTAGGAACAATTGGCGGACTGCAGGTGCTGTACACTGTAAAAAAATGCCGTTTTTCACGGGGATTTCCTGGCAGTCAGGACGCCGGGAATGCCCGTTTTTTCACAGGTTTTTTTTTTTTTTTTTTTTTTTTTTTTTTTTTTTTTTTTTTCCGGAAATCAGCATATATTTACAATAAACTCATGTAAATTTAAAACAAAATTATGTAAATTTAAAATAAAATTATATAAATATAAGCTGATTTCCGGTAAACCAACAAACTTGCTGTTGTTTTACAGGAAAATACTGTAAAATTGAAATAACGGCAATTACTTGTAATTTCAAAGGCTAAAAAACCTGTAGTTTACAGTTATTTTTTACCTTGTAGGTGCATTCACTAACTAATAAATATATACACACGTAGTCCCACAAGAGTGACATAATTACAAGTACACTTATATTTAATTGTATGCAGTTACAACCGCTCCTTTCGTGGACACAAATAAATAAATAAATAAATATATATATATATATATATATATTAATTTTTGTTTGCCTGTTTAGTTTTATTTACTTGTCGGCGGTCGATATAATGATTATTCTATTATTCTGATTCAAAACAATAATATATCGACCATAACGATAAACGGATTATATAGGGTTTTGGTGTTGTTTCTCACCCACGAGATCAGCCACTTGCTAGGTAGATGCTTTATTGTTATTATTGTTTTCGAACACCACAGATTTATAAGTAGTAATAATAAATTTCGTGTGTTCTGTTTTATAGGATGTTAAGGGTTCTGGTGTTGTTCTCACTAGTTCAGCCATTGCTAGGTCGATCCAATATCATTATAAGTTTATTTGTTTTATTTTTTTTTTCAACCGCTTAAGATTTAACGGTAGCAATAATTTCGATTTTTTTTTTGAGGGGGGGGGGGGTCAATTTGTGAAAAATAGCATCATCGTGAAAAGAAACACCGTGAAACCCCGTGTTTTATTTACATATCGGTGTAGGTTAAAAACACAATGTGACTTGTTTTATAGAACGTTCCCAAACAAGTTTTTGTTTACAATTTGATCTAGATGAGAGCAGTTCAACTACAGAATCATTTTTTTTCAGTTCCTTCTGGAAAATCATAATTTTTACCTGAAGTTTTCTGTGAAGAAAAATAACATCATTATTTTTTGCCAGCGTGCAGATGAGGGGGGTAGCCCATGATGAGTTTTGAATAATTCGAGCCTCGTTGCTTGAATCTGATTGTAGTGGAGCAAAGTACTTCCCGACATCCGATACGCCGAGATCCTGTGATGCGGCTCCATCCAAGAGGGCAAAATGAAATCTTGGTGTCATCGAAACGTTGCGATATTTAACGTTCGTGCTGCTCAATACCCAAATTCGGGGCGTTTTTCTATTAAGGGCGCAGCGAGTAAGAGGCAAGTTCATAATTTAGAAGGATTCCGATACTTACTTTGTGTTTGTCTGTGGTTATCCTTTTCTTTATATTACGTCGTTTCCACTATATTAGTTTCCTTTGTTATTTATCTCTCTCCCTCTCTTTCTCTCTCCCCCACTCTCCCTTCCACTGTTTATATATTTCTCTTTTGTCTCAGTCCAACCTATACTTTCCCTCTATCTCCGTCATCAGCTTATCCCTCCTCCCTCTCACTTTCTCGCTCCCCCTCCCTCTCTCGCTCTATCTCTCTTTCTATGCCCTTTTCCTTTCTTTCAACCCATTTTCTTTATCTCCCCCCCCCCCTCCTCTGGCTATATATGACAGTCCAACATTGTTGTCACGCTGTTCCGTTTCTTAACCATAACGCACACCGTGCTTATGTTTTATTGCTCTTCAAATGCCTTATAATCGAAATATGACGAGAAATAGCTGAAGTTTTCGGGCCGAACATTCATGCCACATTGTGTGTGCAGACCCATATACCCATTTTTCTATGTAGTGCATAACGTGCTTTTCAGCGAGATGAGGCCAATGTCTTATCATTTTAATGTTTCTAAAACTTCATAATAATTATACCATTCTTATGCAGACATGATCATCCTTTCCCAAATGCTTAGAGACAGGTTATTCTACAATGTTATCATATGACCAGAACTCAACTTTATCTTTAACTCATATCGCTGATCATTTATCATTTTGGAGACATTACGGAATCTTCTTTCTCGCGGATGCAACTTAAGACGTCTTACTCTGTTTTTGTTTTCTTTAAAATTTACAAATAAAGAAAATTGTGTTACAACTTTGAAATGGAAATCACTACTTCCTTTACGTATATAGTTACATCTATAATAAGAATAACATCGTTTCTACTACATTTTACAGGGAATCGTTCGTCTAGTTTTACCCCAATTTTCGATAATGAAAAGTAAACATTTTGCAAATTCCTAACAACCAGATGTAGCATTAAAACAAACAAACTCTAGAAGGATATAAATATTCAAAGAGCTCTTGTTGTGCAGTAACGAAGACAATTCAAGGGCAGCTCTGAGAAATTAAGAAATGATTTGAAAGGGAATAGAGGGAGAAAGAGAGAGAGAGAGAGAGAGACGAAGGGAAACAGAGAAAGAGCTGGGGAGGGCAGAGTGGTACATTCTGGGGGTTAAACAAAGCAGTTACTGTACTTAAAATCAGTTATAAAAAAAGGAAAATGGATGAGAAAATGGGTAATTAAGAAAGACGACCGGACACCCTCCCTTAGCCAACCCCCCCCCCCCCCCCACCCCCTTCCCAACCCAAATGGGTATACATCGCTGCGTAACTGTCTGTGTTTTCCACACACTATGGGGTAGTACTATACCAAAACAACGTCAATATCTTATGAGACATGAAATGGTACTTTACCAAAATGATTATCATAGATATCACAATTACTCCCATTGGAAGCCTTGTAAAACAATTTCCTAAAGAGTGCACCGGGTCATGTTTATACACACTGTACTTTTGTTTTTCTTTCCCCTTGTTCACATGTTCACCGTACCATTTAACCGTATTATTCATTGGGAGCTAAAATTAAAACTTGACAATAAAAGTTGAAGTTCAGAGTGCATTGTGAGTGTCACATGTTGCCACCCCCCCCCCCCCCCTCCGTCTTATTCAAAAGCAGTTTACCTTAAAGGAATATCTTCCTGAAATATACACTGTAAAAAGAATGCAGTTTTTCACTAGAAATTTCCTGGCAGCCAGGATCATGCCGAGAATGTCCGTTTTTTCACAGTAAAATAACAGATTTCCTTGTGTGTGTGTGTGTGTGTGTGTGTGTTGTTAAATAGTATAGAAGCTTTAATTTCTAACAGGAAAATTTATGTAAATTAAAACGGAACCATGGAAACGATTTGTAATTGAACAGGGTAACTTGTAAAAATATGAGATAATGGTTTTTTTTAACAGCGTTTTATGTTTGGCGATTGTAAATATATGCTGATTTCCAGTAAACCAACAAACTTGCTGTTGTTTTACAGGAAAAAGACAGTAAAATTGAAATAACGGCAATAAGTCTTGTAATTTCAAGGGCCTGAAAGTCTGTAGTTTTACTGTTATTTTTCACAGTGTAACCTATCCTGCTTTTATATATCATATTCTCTATCTTAATCTATCCTACCCTATACCTATCCTATCCAGTTACTCCAACCTAGTAAAATCTGTTATAAATCCCTTATAGTTTTTTATGCCGTTGGTGACAGTTAGTAAATCGGGCAACCCCAAATCATACGCTACTAAAAATTCATAAATATTCATGTAAGTTTTTTCCCCAATATTTGGTAATTTAACATGGAACACGATAAAAACTACTTTCGAAAAATAAACTCAAGGGCAATTTTAAAGGCCTATTTTACTGCCCATAAAAATCTTGTTCGGATTACGTAATACGCCATTGTAATGTTCGCACATTTCTAAAGGTGATAGACAGGGCTATTTAAATTGCCTTGAGTTTATTTTTCGAAGGTAGTTTTTATCGTGTTAGGGTAACTTGTTAAAATATGAGAAAATGTTTTTTTAACAGTGTTTTATGTCGGGCGATTGTAAATAATCATATACTGATTTCCGGTAAACCAACAAACTTGCTGTTGTTTTACAGGAAAAAGACTTTAAAATTGAATTAACTGCAATAACTTGTAATTTCAAGGGCCAGAAAACCTGTAGGTTTTTACAGTTATTTTTTACAGTGTACCAATAACCCATTTTATGTATACTCATTTATCCCTACTGAGTGATCAACAGTGCAATTCATCGTTACATCAGTTGTATTCTTTCATAATTTACGTCGCCCACGTCTAAAGTATTGTTTGACGTCATCATTGTATACAATATACTTAATGAAAACTCAAGCTACCTGAGAGAAATCTGTGGTTTTATTAGACCTTTGATCAGTAGGTCACATATGATGTAGACCCCTTGTGAACTACCCTCAATGAAAGTATGGAGCACAGTCAGATCTTAAATCCAATTTGGTTAATATTGCCGACGCAATTATGTTCAAGCGCGTCACTGAGCCGTGCTTCATAAGAAAATAATTTTGCCATTGAGGGAAGACGGTTTTGATAGTTTTTCCAGAACATTTAGCTGAAAAACCTGCACGGTTTGCCATTCATGTATGAGAAAAAGTAATTACCATTCATTTACTTCCCTCATTTTTTTTTTTTTTTTTTTTTTTTTTCAATTTAAGAGGGATCAGAAATTTGAAATAGTTTGTAGAGACATGGAGAATATTAGCTTATTGATCGAAAAAAAAGGGGACCAATTTCCATTTTTTCTACACCTTCTATTTGGGCTTCTAATGTGCCCCTAGCGTCGACAGAACTTGTGTTATAAATTATTTTACGTATGGCAGTCTTATTGTCAATGAAAAAAAAAATCTTCTTCGGTTAAGTAAAAATGAAGGACAGTTTTTAAAAAATAATTCTCTAAAAAAATCAAAATCAAATTATAAGAAATCAATCCAAAATAAACCACGAAATTATTTTTCTGCAGCCATTTCATTCTTCCAAACAGAACATTAAAAAAAAAAATATTGACCCATTTATGTCGGCTAATCATCATAATTACCACTACTGCCACCATAATCTTCATCATCATCATCATCATCATCACCATCATCATCACCATCATGATTTTCTTCCTACTATTTGCTATTTTTAATATATAGTCGACGGTCAAGGGGGAAATTATAGACCGTTTATAATGCAAGGCATTTAGCCTACTGACCTGACCAATAAACATCTGTCTCTAAATCTAGTGCAATGATCTCCTTATGTTTTGTTTTTTTGTTTTTTTTTGTTTTTTTTTGTTTTGTTTTTTTTTAATCAAACGTGTCTTATTCATGATTCCGACTGGCGCTGAAATGGATTCCCCTTCTATAATGAAAATCTTTCTCCAAACCAAGCATGATTACCGTCCTTTATTCAGTGTGTTACATTTGCGGAGATTCCAATGAAGCATTCTCTTTTAGTGATTAATATATATATATATATAGTTCTTACATATAAAATCGATTGTCAAATTAAATCAAATTATGCATTGGGGTTATAAACTACTAAAACAACAAGAAAAAATGATTTTTAAAAAAGGTCGATGCATTTGAAATACGTGTAGTTGCATCGGATAAACATACAAGTAATACACATTCATCTACGTATTGACCTACATGCCATGAATTTAATCTTTTGAATAGTGAAAAGTCTAAGGATGAACGAAGGCCTGTCTATCAATATGATTAATATTTCCAGAAATTCTGTTGTTGAAGCTGCTTTGCCTTTTCCTACGAGACATTTGCTATTCTTACCCGATATTAATTTCAAATGTCAAGTCCCACGAAGTGCTTCCAAGGAATCAACTTGCCGTACGGCTTGAATAACATATTTTTGCAGTCGATTTCAAAAAAAAATAATCATTCACATAAAGTCTTTCCTTGCCAACGATAGCCTTTTCTTCATGCGATATAATCGGGGTAGATTCACAGTGGGATTCAAAGACATTTAGTCCCTGGTGTCAACATCAAAATGTTGTGTCGCCCTCTCCGTTCATTATTCATGAAGTCTCCAGTTTTATCCGTTGCACGCGGAAAGGGGATAGAAAATAGCAATTTCAATTTAGTTTAGGTAACCCATTTTCTCTATGTAATTGCTTGACATCTGCGCCTAGGGCAAGGCTAACCCCTGTCTAGCCTTTCTTCAATGTGGCTGTCACTTGGGAATGAAAATTGGAAATGCGATAGTGCCCGGATCGGCAACTACGTACGTAATCGGAAGATGTCATGCTAATCCAAATGGTTTCACCGTTTCACACATGTTTGTTCACGCTCTTTCAATATTCGAGTGGGGACATGGCAAACTGTATTTCCCGCCCCTTCTTTCTCTTCAAATTGTCCGCCCTCTGTGAAGACGTTTTTCAATTTGCATGTTGTGTTTGTTCACCCCTTGCTTGCCGATACCCATTCTTGAAGTAACAAAGGAAGCGAATAAAAAAAAAAAAAGAAAGAAAGAAAAGAATTGCATAGATTCTAGGAATGGAAATATACTTCAGTCAGTCAAATGTATACCAGTTTTGCATTTAAGGAATGAACCTTAGATTGTTAGGATGTCTTACACATCTCCAAATCTTTTCCTCTGCTTATATACTTTACACCCACCCGCCCCCCCCCCCCAAAAAAAACAACAACAACAAACAAACAAAACAAAACACAAAAACACACAGACACACACGCACACACAAAAAATGTACAATGGAACTCCCAATGAACTACTACGGTTGACTAAATAAATTATTTACCTTTCGTCTCTCCCTCTCTCTCTCTCTCTCTCTCTTTCTTTCGCTCTTCCCGACCTCTCCTCCCTCTCCCCCCCCCCCCTCTCTCTCTCTCACTTTGTCTGTTCCTATTCTTCTATTTTTCTTAACTCTTAAAACTTTTTGCAGGTACTCTAAAAGATGGATTTAAAGTTCTGGGCGTCTTTCTCCGTTATATGCATACTCCTGCATTGTTGCCAAATATGTGAAAGCAGACCTAGACCCAAACAATGCCTGTAAGTATTTTTTTTTTCTTATTCCCGAAAGCCGCCTAACTCTAAGCTATGTTTAAAATCCGCCTATTAAAGTATACTTAGTGTGTGGAATTAATCCAAAAAATTATAGAGTGCTGAATCTTTTTTTTTTCTTTGAGAGTGCTGAATCTTAACCTCATCGTCCCATACAAATCTCAATTCGATAACTAAAGTAACTATTATATAAATACAAGAATTGTCTTAATAAATTCAGTTTCTCTTTTTCACTTCACGGCCGAAATTGATCTTGTCGAACTGTGGAATAGTAAAAGTAAATTTAATATAAGGTAGGGTTGACATTTGGCCTTAAACAAAAGACAACCATTTTTTTTTTTTTAC
>CM046843.1:19307052-19317052 GCA_025618425.1 Heliocidaris tuberculata | reverse complement strand
TTTAATAGTTATCTTGTAAATATCCGAGGTCAATTTCAAATCATCTTGTCAACAAGCTTTAGAGATTCAATACTTTAAGGAGCAAAATAAGGGTTGTTGTGTAATAACAAAAAACGCTAGCTCCGAGCTAGCACTGAGAAGGAATTGAAATGTGAAATTGACGATTAATGATTATTAGAACGTTTTTGAACTAATGTTGCCTTTCAACATGAAATCAAAGGCTTTCCTGTTGTATTAGAACAACTATCTTTTGGAATACAAGTTATTGTCCCCTTTTTTGTTTAATTACTCCGTTACCTACCATCACTTGATACAGTTTTAGTCATAAAGATTTTTTTGTTTTGTTTTAATACAAGGCTAGAACAAAACGGCAATATATCAATTAAGCGTCAACAAATGTAAATAAAGTGATGAAAAAAAAAGTACCTTAATCTCTAGGTATACCTACTAAGACCCCCAAAATTAGATTCCGCCATTTTATAATTGTCCGACACACATTTTCAGTCGTTGATTGTTTTTGTTATTGTATTTCAAGTATAATTAGGCATCTTGAACTATATGTATTGTTTTGATCGGTTTGATTTATTAGTTTCTAAGTCCTCTTTTAAAGAAACATTCAAATGCCTATCGATTTGAAATGATTTTTTGTTTTCCGATGTAAAGAATATGTAAGAAAAAAATTATCAGAAATTAGCTAGAGCAGTATGAATCTTGTAGCCCTCAAATACAACAAATACAACAACTAATAAGAAAGGAAAAGATTGAAACAAAAATAAAAAACTGATTAACTTATAACCACAATTTAGAAAATATTTAGCTGTCATAATCTCATTTTCAATATAATTGACTATCTCCCCTGAAACCGTCAACTTGATATCAACTTTTATATAAGCAACTTTAAATCTAAAATGATCCCACAATCTTTAATCGAATTTCTTGTAAAAAATAAATAATAAATAGCAATTACATTTTAATTATCTTGAAATTTGCTAAAAACGTTCCACCATATTTTCAAATATGAATACTCGATGTAAGATATCGAATGACTGTTCGTGAGGACATACCAAACGTTTCATGTATAAGCAATGTAAGAATCACGTGTTTATATCATTATAATTGTTATTGCAGTATACGAATGTTATGTTATTAGTAAACGATTCCTTAAAATTTGCGTAAACTGTACGATTATTTTTGTTTCTTTAAATTAGGCTTGAAATCGCTAAATATTTTGAAGGATTTTTAGAATTGGCTGTTTGTACAAAGTGCACTTTTCTTCTGAAATATAGATGCAGCTACAAAAGTAGAGAAAGTATATACATATAAATATATATGTGTGTGTGTTAAAAAATATCATGTGAATGAGATGCTGACCGTTTCGATTTATGACTAATTTGATTTATCAGCATACTTGTGTATGTTTTAGGTTTTACAAAATTAGATATCAAATGGGTGCTCTTTCTCCCCGCATATTTTGTAAAAAGTATGTCATGTAATTACACATCTCACGTGTAGTTGAAAAACCTCAAATAGATATGTCCTGTTTTCAAACAAAGGAACTTACTTTAATGGTTAAGAATTCCTTTTCTTTGGATGTAGTTTGTAGTATATTTCAAGAAGCAAATTATGTAATGAAATACTATGGGACTGACTATTAAAGGCACTATACCCCATTTTTAAAGACAAAAGTGTGATACCTGTTTTTCGTCACATCCACTCTTCATTTATCATTTTAATACGCTTAAAAATTCAGGGTTGATCCCCCCCCCCCCAAAAAAAAAGCAACGTTGTCCTTGTAAAAGACACCCACTTCTTGTAAAAAAAAAATAAAATAAAACTATATATATGTTCTACAAGGGCAAGTAGTGATAAACAAGATACAAACATAACTTGACAACTTTTTGGTTCCCTTGCATTTTTTGTAGAATGATAACTTGATAATGAATCAAAAAAATAAAAAATAAAATAAAAACTATATAAATAAATAAACAAAACATGCCCATTTGTGTTTTTAAAAGTTTTTAAAAAGCCACAATCTATGTAATAATATATTGATCACTTAATATCATTTCTTCGTGTTATCAGAATTAAGTTTATATCGGGATAACTTTTCATGTAATGCTGTAAAACAGTTTTTACTCAGAATTGAAAATGTTACCTTTTTTATGAAAAACAATCCCCAAAGTGTCATTTTTAAACTCCTGATTGTGAATCGAACATGTTATTACACTTATATTAGGGGTTGCAACCAGGGCAGGGATCTTGTCTTCTTTTTTTCTCTCTCTCTTTCTCTCTCTCTCTTGCAAATTTGTGAAGTGAAATATAAGGGAGAAGTTATTCTTAAATGACAGAAAAAAGTTTCAGGAGCTTATTTCAACACATGTCAAAATATATTGCTGTTTGATATATTTATTTGACAATTCATAGACAGCAAACGTGAAAAACCTCGGACTTCCTTCGTCGCCACTATAATTAGAGAGATTAATAAGGTTGTATAAAACAATATTGGTGAAAATGGCTGCATCCCACGAGACCGACAATATCGTTCTTGTGGGTTGTCGGTCCACCGGGTGCCCCCGGGAGAGATACATGTATATCAAAGTCAGTTTTGTCAACCGTCTCTGCAAGTTATACAGTACTTAAATCATCGTTATCTTTTATAAATCGTTTAATCATTGTTTACTGTGATATGGCCTTCATCCATCCCTTCATTAAAACCGTTTTAGCGAGGCCACTTTTCTATATAATGTTTAATATGCAATGGTATAATATTGATTACGTTTAAAACTGACTTTCCATTTAAGTTGTTAAAAATTGCCCGTTGAATACTATGTAACATAACGTATCATTTTAATGGAGTTACCTAAGACATTTAACACCGTGCCAGTGTTGTAAAAACAGAAATAACAATGAGAGAAAATAACTGTAATAAACCCTACTTTTGAAATAGAAAAGTTTTTTCAGCTTTATTCCTATTTTATATGAGTGTGACTGTGATTACAAAATTGAAAAAAAAAAGAAAAAAGAAAAAGAAAAAGAAATGCATGACGTTACCTACCAGTTAGTGTTCTCCACAAACCATTTGAAGAAAAAAAGACATTGTAAACGTTTAAACGAAATAAAATAAATGATTGTTTGGGAGGGGGTGGGTAGGGGACTAAATTTAATGAGGAGGATCGAAAGAGAGAGCTATTCCTGAAGAAGTTGAAATGGATTTAGAAATTGATAGCGCGACAAAGATAGAAAGCGAGACGGGGGGGGGGGGGGGACGAGTATAAATATAACTCTTGGCAATACAATGAATAAACCATGATTAACACTCCTACCAAATATCAACTCAGTCCGAGAATTCATTCATAGTGGTTGCTATTGCCTTTTGATTCACTTGCTATTGATTTTCTCTCTTGTTTTCTTGCTCCGCACGCTTGAGTAGGCCTCATTTCCTCGAGTCCCTAATTAATACCAGCAGACCTCTCTTACAAGCTCTTTTCATTTGCTAAATTAAAAGGGTTAGACAGTGTCAATTGTAATGAGTCATATGATTATCATTTTAAAGCTGAGCCTTCATTCTATCCAAATGACAAAAACAGAAGAAAAATGAATATCTATTTGCGACTTTTTGGTGGCTTTGTGGTGCCGGGTCACGTATATGAATATAGAAAACGATTGCAAAGACTTTGTGTGAAGACGTTATTAACGTGCGAGTTGAAGTGCGGACATTGCAATGACGTATTACCAAGGAGTTCTCCTTGGCATTACCTTATCAGAACATGATTTGTATGGGATATACAGTAGGGTATTGAAATTGATCTTGATTTGATTTTTTCGACGTAGTTGCGATTGTGTTAACCCGTTGACTACTGAATTCTCTCAATCTCATAGGCTTAATACAGGGAACGCACGATTCCCGTAGCCAAAGGGTTAAAACGAAAATGATAAATATTTAAGTCAAGGTAGACAGATTAAGAGGGCCATAAATAAACTATCACAACGGATGCAGGGGGGGGGGGGGGGGGGGTGAGGAAGCCAGAAACATTGCAGCCATAACGGGGAGGGAGACTCAGGAATGGGGAGCGTTTCATCAAGTGTTTCGTCAGTGATTTTTACCGACAACTGTTATAAGCTACTGAAATCCTTGCGTCTGATTGGCTGAGAGCAAATTTGTCAGTAAAAATCACTGACAAAACATTTGATGAAACGCTCCCCAGAATGACACCAAGGAATAAATATAGGGAGATGCAGGGATAGGTAAAGTTGTGATGGACATTTCAAAGTACAAATAGGAAAGGAGGGGGGGGGGGATTGGAAAAAGGTGAGAGAGCAATATCAGGAATAATGATGATGATAATGATAATAATAATGATAATAATCGTAATAACAATACTAATAATGATGATAATTACGAATAATATACAACTCTGAACATGTAAAACATAAAAGTGCATATTGACATTACATTTCTACAGTATTCTTATAATAACAATGATCGATGTATTAATATAATTATGCCACCAATTTTCTTGATTTAAACAAACTTGATACTAAGTATAAAACATAATAAATAGAGAAATAAATAGATAATTTTAGTTTGAACAGTTAATGATTTATTCGTAGAGAGCATGTTATATCCATAATTCAGTTAGAATTTTATTTAAATAATGACATTCTTCCTTCGCTCGGATGCATTATCATGCCTGCTCCTAATCATTTAGTTAACACAGATGGCGCTGTTCAACGAATGTCGTTATTTGCGTTTAGTCCATCCACGTAGGCCCAAACCTTTTGGTAAACTGTTTAATTATAAATATTTGTATCGATTACTTCTTAAAGAAATTGATTTCGTTGTTGTTGTTTGCATTATTTTGTAATAAACACACAAATGCCTAAACCCTGATTCATGAAAATAATGAAATATTACGTTTTCCTTAAAGAAGGGATGGGCGAATGAACACATTGATTAACACCCCCCCCCCCCCCAATGTATCCAAGTACCCCCAAAACCAATAATAGTCCACCCTGAAATCGGAAGCCAAGATAGCACCGAGACTCTTATGAAAGGGAGTGACATAAAGAGAGAGAGAGAAAGAAAGAAAAAAAAGGGTGAAAAAAGTATATTTATATAATTTTAGGAGTTTCAGACATCCCCACAATATTTTAAAGTTCGTATTAATTAAATATTCATAAAATGATAGATTACAAAATACAATCCAAGCTCCATCCTCACTCAGGATAAAACCTGAACTTTTGATCGAAATATGCTTTTTATGCTTTTGTAATAAGAAGAGAGAGAGAGAAAAAAAATGAAATTCTGTATTTCCGCGGAGAGGGTCAAATTCAGTATTAATCCATTGATCCGGTCAAAGTGATCGGATCACTTGTTTTGATTGCCGAAACCACATGGGATGAGTCTGACTTAGTGTCTTCTTCCGTCTTCATGCTCAACTTGAACCTATTTTTTCTGAAAGATGTTCCCCCAAAAGCTGCTAACTTAGCGTTGAATCTAGGTAAGTCCATTCATATTTTTTTTTTTTTTTTTTTTTTTTTTTGGGGGGGGGGTGGGTTGGGTGCGTGACCGGTGAGGGCACATATAAATGTATGTGTGTACGTGTGTTGTGTGTGTGTGTGTGGGGTGTGTGTGTGTGTGTGTGTGTGTGTGTCGGAGGGGGTGTTTCACGTATTAAGAGGGAGAAATCTGGCTCACTTTTGTTTGGACATAGTGTGGAGGAAATAAAAACCTTGGGAGTTCATTTTTCAAGAAATCTTAAAAGAAAGAATGAAGTGAATTATAAAGAAATACTATAAGTAGAATAAAGCGTCATGGTTGGCTGGTGGAAGCAACGGAATCTCACTATTTGGGGGAGAATTGAGTTGTTAAAAATGTATGTTCTTTCAAAAATTAATTATATCTCCTCCTTAATAGTGGTCCCACGTGATATTTTTAGGGAGGTTGAAAGCATATCATTTGCATTCGTGTGGGGAGGGAAAGATAGAATAAAAAGGAAAATATTGTACCAAGATTACCAATTCGGAGGGTTGAGAATGAATAATGTTGAAATTTTCATTAAAAGTCACCGATTAATGTGGTTGAAGCGTTTACTGAATGAGGAAGAGTTGTCAGGATGGAAGACATCATTTGATTTTTGTTGTTCAAAGATGGGAGGTCGTTTTGTGTTTTTATGTAACTATCATATTGGTAAAATTGATCTTAAAAACATACCCCCTTTCTATATAGAACTTTTAACAGTTTGGCAAGAAATGAAAAAATGTAGATTTTATGAAGAAGATAAACATAACCCTATCATATTCAATAATGCAGATGTGTGTATAAGAAATAAAACGTTTTATATGATGAAGATTTGTTTAAAAAGGGAATATGCATGTTTTGGGATGTTATGGACAATAGAAATATGAAAACGTATACTCATTTTTGGAATATGGGGGAATTGAAGGTAATAGTTTGTTAAAATTACATGACATTATATTCAGTTATTCCAGATAAATATGAGGAGGAAAATTTTATGTATATTGATACTACTAAATACGATATTTATATAAAAATGTCAGAAAATGTTGAACCATCGTCTGGCTTTAAATCAAGGAAGGTTTATAATTACTTTATAAGGAACTGCAGAATGATTATGTTCTACAGGTAAGGGATGGACATAGTCAGTTTAGTTTCACCGCCATGGAACTGAGAGAAATATTTTTAAGAGTTAAAGGGTCCATCCTCTGTAGCAAATTGCGAGAATTCCAATTTAAATTATTACATGGAGCTGTTTATACTAATGAGAATCTATTCAAGTTTGGTTTTATATCGGATAATTTATGCTCCTTTTGTAAAAAGGAGGCTGAAACATACCCGCACTTATTCCTTAAATGTCAAATAGTTCATACACTTTGGGAAGAAGTAGTGAGACATTTGCAGCTATCTGAAATTTTTCTTTTTTATTTTTTCTGCAAGGGCAAAGGGAATGATTCCACCATTAGAACGTACTTTAAACTGATTACTAGTTATAGAGAAAATGAAAAGAAATTAGCGAAGAAGAGGGGGAAATTACATGTACGTTTGGAGAAGTGGGAGGAGTTGAACTTTTCTTTGTTTTGAATGGGGCATATTTTTGTTTTATGATGTATAGGAAGTCAAAGTGAAACACCAAAAGAATGTGGGGTGTTTGTGTGTGGGTGTTTGTGTGTGGTGGTGCCGTGGTCCAGTGGTTTAAGGGGCTTGACTGGAGATGCGAGGACCGGGCGTTCGATCCCCGGCACGGCACTTATGCCCTTGAGCAAGGCATTTTATCTACATTGCTCTTTTATCATACATCAAATAAATGAAGTGCTAAAGGCCTATTGATACCAGGGTGTGCGTGTGTGTTATTAAAAAAAAAAAAGTGGTGTGTGTGGTGTGTGTGGTGTGTGTGGTGTGTGTGTGCGCGCGCGTGTGTGTGTGTGAAGGGGGGGGGTGAAGGGGGATGTGGATAAAATCTTTCCTTTTTCACAAGATCAAGTATGTAAGTTCGTGGGATTAGGTGCCTTTCCCCTTGTCTTTGTTTTTTCTTCTTTTTGGACGAAGCATAACTTAAGACTTTTAGGACCATTTAAATGATTTACATGTACATGTTTACACTTTGTTTGATGTATGATATAATTTGTATGTAATTAGGTGCCTATCCCTGCTTCCCACCCCCCTAATTTTGCTGAAGCACGTCTTAACTTTAAAACGTTTAAGTCCATTTACATGATTTACTTGTATACTTTGCATTCAGTGTATAAAAAAATAATTTGTTTCAATGTATGATATAATTTGTGATTATGTGATTATTTTCAATGTATGATATAATTTGTATGTGATTATGTGAAAAGGTAAATAAATAAAAATGGAAAAAATGATAACAATAACTGAATTACAGCAATAGTTGAAACAAAGGAAATCATCCCACCCTTTAGACCCTGCCCAGCTATTTAAAACAGGTAAATTTGATTCGGATGCGAACGTTAAATTAGGATGGTAAATACCAAAATACCTGTTCCCTTTTTTCCCTGTGACAGATAGACGGGAATTTTACTGACGTATTGTTCCATTTCCATCAACTTGAATCTGAAGTTGTGGATTACGTTGTATGACCGGGGATGTTAAAAAAAAAATACTTTCAACATTGGCTCTATAGTCCTTATTTACTGCCTAATCACCAGGGGATAGTTTCTTTTTCCCTTCTGCATTTTCTTCTTCTTTTTTTCAGTCTCACCGGCGCCTTCGATTGGGCAACTTGATATTGGCGCTCTGAATTAAAAACAAAAAATAAATAAATAAATAAAATACCAGGATAGGATTCGCTCGTTCATGTCGACATCGATGCGATTACGAAATGAACATTCGAAATAATTTTGTACACACAAATTTTATGATCTCAACCAAATAAAAGTTATTCGGCTACAAGTAGGCCCAGTGTTGAAAAAATAAATAAATAAATAAATAATGAAATAATGAAATAGAATAAAATTCGACGCTATGAGCAAAACTCTTGGAAACCTTCGGATCCACTTTTGCACAATAAACAATTCCCAAGTTTTTCATTGAATATAAACAAATTTGAGATTGGTCGTGATGAAAATCACAAGCTAGAACGACTCCTTAAACATTCTCTACTACACCTATGAAAAAAACATTCTTCTGCATAATCACCTCTTACTCTTGGGTATCAACAACCCTTACCAACGAGACAAACAACATTTAGCTGCCACGAACGTAGCCCCAGCAAATAATAATTGTGCTCATTATCGCTCACAACAAAGTTACAATATAAAAACCTCCCTTTTTCCTCTTTAGAGATACTTTATTACATTGTAATTATACCGCGTATCAAGATTCTAGGCATCTGATTGGTCAAAACTGCAGGCATGAAATTCACTGTTGACCGCAAGGCAGTGTGTAGAAACATATTGACCGGGCGTATAGCTCTACTTGCTCGTATAATGCAAAGACACAATAGGAGAGCATGAACTTAGCAATGGATACGCGCAATGAGACAAGTGCACAACTCCTAAATTGGTAAATTTGCCGAAAAATAGATAAATTTTGACAGACATATTTTGTCAAAATATCCCTATTTGAGAATTCACACGTGGATGCGGTATATAACACAAGTAATCGGGTCAAGGTTAAAAATTTTGCTCATCGGTGATCTCGAGACTGCGGTATGTCCCTCGACTTCGCATTGGGACACAATGCACTTTTGAGATCACCTAGTTTTGACGGTCCTCCTCAGAGCAGTCATTATGATTTTGTTTAATATAATTATCATTTGACAACATTACTGGGGATCTGATAACAGTATTTACAAAATCAGCTAAGTGATTAAAAACAAACAATAAATACTAATATAAGACAGAAAAGGGGGAGTAAATGCGTTCAAAACTAAAACAGATACATAGCGAGATTCATTAGCATATCTTCTTGATTTGTGTAATGCCAACTGATAATATATGATTTTTTTTTCTCAAAGCCATAGTTAAATGAGACTGGGAAGAAACATACAGGCAAAGAAACACATTGACCAAGGTTCTTCATCAAACCCACCTGTACTAGGTGTCGGCAGGAAGCGTGGAACTTCAAAGACATTTTGGAATGCTTTGACACAAATTCCATGATTCAGCCGCAGTGAAAATGCTTGAATATCCCTTATCTTGCTATGACGCATCCCCGCTATAAAATGACGGAATGGCAAATTTTCTATGCGATTGGCATCTGATGAAAATCAGTCAGTGCATTGTATCCCTCTTATGATATAAAACGACTTTAAAGACACCTTTTGATACAGATGAATAATTCAGAATTGTTTCCCTTCATTCATTGACTTTTTTGTCCAAAATGAATACGTAATCTTAAATAAGAGTCAAATTTGAAAAAAACTTTAAAGTCAATAATATCAAGAGTATTCAGTTGTTGTAAGGATTTGAAGCAGTAATAGTTATAATAATTGATTTTTTTTCTCTCTCTCTTTGCCTC
>CM046843.1:19182052-19304552 GCA_025618425.1 Heliocidaris tuberculata | reverse complement strand
TAACCACTTCACAATTGTGTTGCTCTGCTTCGTGTCCAAACTATAAAGCAAGATGGATTTCACGTCTGTGTTTTCACAGGAACCGCCTTTTTGTCTCCTTGCATTTCTTTTATATAATTTTTCAAACAAAGAAATTAGCACTGAAATAAACCCTGTCAATTTTGATAAATAAGTTATCTCGATTTAATGAGAACTCGTTTGTTGAAAATCTAAAATGCCATGAATAAAATATGTCATGTTGTGTCAGTATAATGATAAGAGACAGAACATCCCGATGCCTCTATCTATAAATGACTGCTAATCAAAAAAAAAAAAAACAACAGCAAAAAAAAACAAACAAAACAAAACAAAACAAAAACAAAAAACGTTTCCACTGAAAACAAATGACAATCACGTCACAAGCAAACTTCAAAATAACGATGAAAAACATTTTCTGGAAAAGAGAGAATTTTATTTCAGAGAGAAAACAAAAATCTATTTTTTCTTTTTTTCTTTAATGACTTCAAACTATTTTTTTTTCATAATGTGCATGAGTGGTGGGTTTTTTTTTCCTTCGAATTCCTCTTTTATTTCTTTTATTTCAAGTATATGATTATTTCAAAGCGGAGAGGAGAAAAAATGATGACAACGGACAAATTTATCAGTGATCTACGTATATCTGTTTGCTTCTGTTTCAAATATGATTTGTTTAGTAGGTCCGAACACCGAACATAACCCCACCCCCCCCCCCCCCCCCCCCCCCCCCAGTGAAAAAAACCCGCTGGTTTAATCCAAGTTCGTTTTATTGGCACACAAAACTGGCTGACCCCCCCCCCCCCCCCCCCCCCCACAAACAAAACAGATAGGTAGATTTAGTTAAATACAAATATATTTTGTGTCCTCGTTATTTTCAAATCTCCTTGTAATCCGCCCTCCATATCTCATCCGCAGTCTTCATGTCACTGAATAGCGAAGTATGGTCACGTGCCGACGCCAATCCTATTTTTACCTCCGAAGATTACAGCCCGTCTAGATTTCCTTCTCGCTGGCAGCGCGGGGCTCGCGTCACAGCGATTCCTGATGCTAATTCGGCCCGATCAAGTGTATTATTCGATAACAGGGAGCGCGAAATTTTACAGGTTTCCACTTGGTTGCGCTGCTCTACTGACTGCAAAGGGACGTGCCGATGACAGGTCTACGCCGGCTTCTGCAAGCTAACTCGACGAAGAGGGGGAGCAATGCGCCGGGAAAAGAAAACTTTCCTATTTGTGGAAGGGGAGAAAAATGAGGGAGGGGAAAGTGAGAAGTTAATCAGCAATCATTCCTTTTACATTGTATACACGTATAAATATACATGATTAAAAAAAATATGTGTATATATATATATATATATATATATATATATATACACACACACATACAAATGTGAGTAAATAACTATACAACAGATTTGGCAAATTTCGTGGAAATAACAGCAACGTGAAAGGAAATGGTTGCGTAGCTTAAATCGAAATTCCCCAGAGCTGTCCCTTTAAACATAATTACAAAGGTTTTTCCCAAAGCTCGGGGAGCTTTGATTTAAGCTGTACGCCACCATTAGTCTTTCATTTCCTTCCACATTATATATATAAAAGAAGAAAGAAAGAAAGAGAGAGAGAGAGAGAGAGAGAGAGAGAGAGAGAGAGAGTGGGGAGAGGGAGTGGGGAAGAAGAATAAGAAGGGTGAAATGAAAAATGAAGATATATAAATGAATGAGGGAAGGGCGGTTAATGTATAAATTAAAAAATGACAAGAGGAAGAGGTAAGGGAGAGATCAATCAAATAGAAAGGGAATGGAAATAGGAAATGGGAAATCATTTTAGAGGCACTGACTCGAATCAACAGGAAAAGTTTGAATGAAAACGACAAGAGAAATATAAATAGCTGGAGATAGATAGATAGATAGAGAGAGAGAGAGAGAGAGATCCTGCATTAGGCTTTCAAATCCATGGGGACTGCGACTAAAGTTTCAAGAACACTGTTTTATTTACCGTGTCTAGAAGGGCTACTTTGATAGCATATTTTATTTAGTTCTGACGAAGCTATGCCAACAGTAAAAAAACAGACATAACTATCCATAGAAACATATCATCTACTGGACGGGTTTCGGAAAATTAAAGTATAGGTAGTCAGCTAATTTTCGTTTAGAAAATTAATTCATCATTAAATACAGGCTACTCGATATCAGAGTAAACATTTGCCAAGAGAATAATACTTAACACCAATTCAAAAAATGCAAAACCAAACGTTTCAAAAACAGCCCATTACCGTATTTAACAGATTTGCTTAACTATACAACTGAATTTATCTGGTATTCCATGCATGAAAAGATATATGTTAGATTCGCAACATCGATTCTGGTCTTTTCTTTTCATAAATACTTCTCTTACACAATCATTCATTTTTCTACAATATAGTACTAGTATTTTATTCGACTTACCATTTCCAAACATACGGTGCTCGTCTTTTCTCCTCGATGATACAGTCTTCTCTTTATTCTCTATAAAACATTGCTACATGCAATACAATTTCATTATAATAACTGCAACTGTGTTTTTTATTTCTGTAAATGTATATTATTGCTGTCATTTTACCATTTTGAATATGTTTTTAAATAAGTGTCAATATAATTATAATGATATTCGATTTTTATATTTGTTATGCCAAGTATTCGTGTAAACACAAAATATTTAGTCCTGCTGCCCTTCATGTGAAGTGTATTGTAAGTAAATTGCGAATACAAATAAACCATTATTGAATTGAATTGGGAAAAAATAATAATATGGTTGTCAAAATGGAAAGCAAAGCGGGCTGAAAAGAAATCACCATCTATCATTAAAAATCACGCGATATGATTAACAATGTTAATAATGTTTACCTGTTTATGATATGTTTACCATGTAAACATTTGTGTACCAGTTTAATCGAAACACACGCAAACACAGGAAATCTCTTGCACTGAAAAGCATAAACCCATATAAAAACGAAACGGTTCTATTGACTGTCCGACAACTGTGATTTATTATTATCATCATTATTATTGTTATTACACTTATTATTATTATTATTATTATTATTATTATTATTATTATTATTATTATTATTATTATTATTATTATTATTATTATTAATAGTATTATTATTATTATTATTATTATTATTATTATTATTATTATTATTATTATTATTATTATTATTATTATTATTAATATCAATGTTAATATTTGTATTTGTTTTATTATTATTGCAATTATTATTATTGTTATTAATATTATTATTGTTATTATCATTTTTATCATTATTATTATTAATATTATTATCAATGTTATTATCATTATTAATATCATATATATAATCTTTATTTTTGTTATTAAGTTTCTCTAAATGTCACTTTTCTTATCTTACCACGTGACCCTTTTTTTTTCTTCTGTAATCATGGTGATATACTCCAAAGACATTGCAACCTGATATGGCCAACCCAAGAAAATTCTGTCCTCTGATTTTTTTTTTTTTTTTTTAAAGATTTTTAAATTATCTGACAAGTTGCCTCTAACATATAGCGTCTGGCATTTTTATCTCTGTAATTTTTACATCTGAAATATTGATCTTTGACAGTTTTAAATTATGATTTTTTTTGGGTTTATTATCATTTTTTTTTCTACCGAACCAGTATCATTGGGCTATCTGAGATCAGATTATGTGTCACCCTTCGTAGTAATCGTCACTCGACTATATATATCAATTAATAAATCAATAATACTAATGAAAAAAAAAAACAAACCTAAAGCTCACTACATAATTAATGTTCTGTCAGCCTAGGTATTGTTCCTAAAATAAGAAATAAAATGTGACGAAAGAATTAATTTCTTACTTTTCTTAAGAAATGTCTCGTTAAAATCCTCCGTATTAACGACATTTGCGGTTAATTGCACACGAACTTTGTAATGGACACTAATCACGTGGTGAATAGCTATTCAGTTGAATACAATTAAACATGATCATGGAGATCTATCATTAATTGTGCTATATACTACTAGCGATGGGGCAGTGCTGGGCATTTAACGACGCATGAAAAATTTGGTTTATTTAGAAGTGCATCTTCAAGGTAAGTTGAAGTGCCATATTTTTCACATGTATATGATGATCTACTCAACAGAGCGGAGTACATCAACCAAAAGAAAGAAAGAAAGAAAGAAAGAAGAAGAAGAAGAAGAAGAAGAAGAAGAAGAAGAAGAAGAAGAAGAAGAAGAAGAAGAAGAAGAAGAAAAAGAAGAAGAAGAAGAAAAAGAAGAATATATATATATATTTTTTTTTTTAATCTGTTTGATACACGTCTGTAACAACCCAATTACACACACACACACACACACACACACACCACACATACACACACACACACACACGCGCGCACCCACACACACACACACACACACACACCGGAAATATTGAAACATTGAATGATAAGCTCCAGACCAAAGACTTCGGGTAGGAGACAAATCAGAAGTAAGGGTTTCCCGGATACTTTTGGAGTGTTGGAGTGTTTATACAGTCCCATCTGAAATGGGACACGCATGTAAGCACATTGATCCGCAGGGGAAATAGTCACCTCTACATACTTCGCAAACTAAAACACCATAGTCTACCTACCACTGATCTCGTGACAATCTACCCGAGCATTGTTCGACCTGCCTTGGAATATGCCGTTCCTGTCTGGGCTGGCGGTATCACTAAGCAGCACTGCGATTCAGTCGAGCGTGTCCAGAAACGCGCTTGCCGAATTATGTTAGGGAGGAATTACACTTGCGGCTCAGAAGCTACCGATAAGGTAAACTTTACGACTCTCAGCGACAGGAAGAATAGTCACTGCTCACTGCTCCACCACCTGTTACCCCCACAAAGATCACCAGATGCACTCACAAATTTGTGAACATGAGGTGTAGGACAGCGAGACAGAGAGAGAGCCCAATTCCTTTCCTTACCCGCCTATTGTGAATTTGCTTTAAAATGAGATGTTGGTAGGCAATATAATTATTATCACATGCATTTAGAGTCTTTATATATAATTATTATCGTTCGTATAGTCAAATGAAATTGCTCATAACACCAGTAAGTGTATAATATCTTTAATTTCCATTGCTCTTTCTGAATGAAAGGTTTATATTTTAAGCGCTTCGAATTATAAAGAAATCGATTATTGCAATATACATATCCCGCATGTTAGAATAGATTTATTTATCAGTTTTCAATTTTCAAGATCCCTTTCATAGGAATTTCACAAATGAGGTTTTACTGACTTTTGTTTGCTATGAGGCGGAAAATATATAAGTAACTGAGGTTCCAGCATTATTATTATCAATATGTCTTCATTGTTATATTGTTATAATATACTATATAACATACTTATATTTATGTACATTTCTCTTTGTTAGCTCTTACGTCTTCTTCTCCTCCCTTTCTCCCTCTTCTTCCTCTTCTTCCTTTCTCCTCTTTCGTATCATCTTTCGTTTCTTCCCTCCACCTCTCTCTCAGCTCTCTTTAATTTTCCACCTCCCTCTTTTTCCAGTTATAAGTTTATGAATCTAAATCTACTCTCTGTTGAACTTAAACTTTTGCTTCTTCTCTCCCTCTTTCTCTCCCTCCCTCCAGCTATTACTCCCATCCTTTTTCTGATCATTCCCTATCTTATTCTCTCTTAATCTAACCCCCTATTTGTTTTGTTTGATTTTTTTTCAGTGATTCTCTATCTCTCTCTTTCTATTTTTGGTAAATTATATGAATATATGTCATGTTGTATATCAAATTGTGTTTTAATTTGTATTTCTAAATATGAATATATATATATATTCCATGTAATTCAGCTCTTGAGGTGCCTCATTGATTTTCACTAAATACCCCTTGAATTCACTTCAATTCAACTTTTTGGTTAGGAAGAGAATAGAAAAACATGTTATAGTGAGGAGTGAGAAGGAAAAATAAACCCCACCTAGTTAAAGATAAAGAGCTGGTGGTAATGTTATTAAGGAATAGGAAAAAGAGAGAAAGACAGTTATAAATGCATGTGTGAGAGAGACGTGGGGTTCGCCCGCCGTCAATATTTGTCGCTTAACGACGAACCTGTCCTATCTCAAACAATCATGGATTAACACTTTATATTGAAACAATTCTCTCACAGTTCCAACATTAATTATCCGCAAATATATCATTTTACAGCGTCATTAGGGGCAAATAACGGAGTACCTTCTCAACTGTCATTTTCTACCATTTTGTTAACCTTCTCACGCACTAAAATTATAAAACACAGTTCTGTTTGCTAGTGTTGCCTTGGAAATATGTTTACATTACAGAGTAAGTTTAAAAGGCCTTGTAACAAAATCAGGAAGTACTTAGCATGAAAGTGTTAAACAAGGAATTGTATAGGCAATGATAATATTAGATAATAACGATAATGGTAATAATGATAACAAAATCAACAATAAATTATGATTGAAAAAAATAAATAAATAAAGAGAGGAAAGAATTAAAAAAAGAATACAAAATAAACTAATTAACAATCGTGAGGGGAGGCGTGCGGGGCGTACAGAACAAGAAAGCAAAAAAAAAAACAACAAAAAAGCAACAAAAAAAGTATCCCCAACAAAATAAAATCTAAATCCAGAACACCTCTCCCCCATAAAAAAGAAGAATTTTTTTTAAAATAAATGTTATATATATATATGATTTGGTTTGATATGATTTATTTATTAACCACCAATAGCATATAAGTACAATACATCTATATACAATGATATTTACATACAAAGGAATGAAAGCATTGGTTGGTAGAAATGGCCAGATATTAGCACACGTGCTAGTCGAGACTGATAACATTTAAAAAAAAAAAAAAAAAAAAATGGGTACAGTACAGCATACAATTACCGTATTACCAAAAATAATAATAGTTGAAGTACAGAAAGTAGCAAGTAATGATGTTAAATACATTTCTTGTACATATATACAGACAATTTGAATGGATATCTTCATTTACGACTTACTCAGCAAGTTTGTTGTAGCAGAATTACGAAACCTACTTCTAGACCTGGTTAATCTGATTTTAAAAGGTAGTCCATTCCAAAATTTAATACCCACGAAAGACAATGAAAATTGACCTAGTGTCGTTCTGAATTTCGGTAGACGCAATTCTATTACATAACATTCGTACAAGTCTTCAGAGGGTTAGCATATTCCCAGGTGCTAGGCAGTGAGAATACACAAAAGAAATTCAAAGCAATTTGAAATTCAAATGAGGTATGTGCCCTTATAAATAGGGCCCGTGTGCTGTAGTAGTCATCTTTTCCTGTGTGTCACGGCAGTGAGCAGTAGTCCAGCATTAACTTCAGGACAGCAGAGTACCCGTCTACCTATACCGGCTTACAGTTGCAGCAACCACCAGCAGCCCGGAGAGCTGAGGTTCTTGAAGTCTGGTGTAGCAGCCTTGCTGAACCAGCTTTGGTTCAGTATTCCAATTTGTAGGACGTGTTCCACAAATTGTGTATAGCCGACATACGTAGTATGCGGCCTGCTTCCCTGAGAAGTCTTCGAGCAAGTTTTCCATTTTCTGGACGTGTTTTCCACAAATTGTGTATAGCCGACATACGAAGTATGCGGCCTGCTTCTCTGAGTAGTCGTCAAGCAAGTTTTCCATTTTGTGGACGTGTTTTTCCACAAATTGTGAATAGCCGACATACGAAGTATGCGGCCTATTTCCCTGAGTGGTAGTTTTGTGGACTTGTTTTCTACATATTGCGTTTATATAGCCGACATGCGAAGCATGCGGCGCCTTCAGCTTTGCTGAGTTGTATATTTAACCAGGAGGAAGGTGAATTTCTTCCTGAAAATTTTACTGATGCTTAGGATATGGCCTGGTTGCTGCAATAATCTCAAGCTCGAACATCTATACATTTATGATCCCTGAGTGGACATAATCTTTAGTTAGTGTTTTTTTCCTTTTGGAAGAAAATTATGTGACTCATGTGAGAGCACAGTATAGAAGCTAGGCTGTTTTTGACCTAGACTTATGTATAACTTTCCCTCCACTTCTAAGTTCAGGAGGATTGAGAGCATCAACAAAGTTACACTGGCAAACGTAGTAGCGGTGTTTTTTCCAGATTCCCTGCGAACTGGGAGGAGCTTTTACCAAGAAAGGCAGCTCCCCCATACCTCATAGTTATATACTATGAGAGTATGAGTCTTTTTGGCAACAGGAGAAAATTACTCTTTCTATCTTTGTTCAAGGAGGATGTAATTATTGCAAAACATAGGAGTCTCAAGAATGTAATTCTGAGTCAAACCCTTTGGCAATTATCCTTTTTTACACGTACGAGTGTTTTTACGGTATTTTTACGTACACTTCAGTGTCGTCTGAATTCAGTTGGTAATGGTCCTGTATAGCTTAGATTCAAGCCTTTTTATGTTCGGAAATCACGTTGTCAAGTAGGCCGAAATGGCCACGATACTTGTTGCCAATATTTCTGTTTTTATGGCAGCTATTATAGCATCACCCGCTTTAGTGGGATCAGCCTAGTACATTACCATCCTCCGGCAGCTGAATTTTCATTCGCCTCCCATTTTCACTCTTATTTTAGCACAACAATAACATCAAAGTAACACTCGAACCTGTAGAGAGGAATTATTTCCTCTTCTGATGTCTGATTAGACACCATGAATGTCATTTTGTACATTCTTATCAACCTAGCTCTTTGAGCAGTTTTTTCTTCATTATTTTTCTCCTGGAAAAAGGGAAAGGCGATCGATATAAGGAAGTCAGTTCCCCCTCCATTCTTATAATTATAGTAATAATGAGTCAGTTACTGAACTTAGAAATTGTTTCTTGCATTTATTCTTCTCCACCTTTTCTATGTTTATAAATCATAAATATTTCAGGAGATCAGGATCTCTGAGTAGGAAAATCTTGCTGCTTTCCTACATATATGTACATAGTCAAAAGCTCAGGAGGAACATGATAAATCTTCCGCTAGCCATGATTGCCCCTATATACAACAACAATGTCCATAATTTGAGTTTGACAGCAGTACCAAGCAGAAGCAGGACCTGAAATATGTCAGAGAAGCAAGATGCTTCAAAGAATTACCGCCAGTTTCGAAGAAACCTGGTCTTCATTTTTTTATTTTTTTTTTGCCCTTTGGCAATTTGCCTTAATGCAGCCGAGAACTTTAGTTATGGAACTACATGTATCAATTATACCTCTATTCGTAATAAAGGTGATTAAAGAATCTATGATAGGATTTTGTGATGTTCATTTGATTAGAAGTATATCACATCTCGAACTTTTGTATATCTTGTTAATTTCCGTTAGAATGCACGCCTTTTTAGGGCATTCAAGAACGTGAATCATATAAGCTTTCTTTATTGCAAGATAAGTGACAATCCTAAATAATTTCGTCTTCAAATGGGTGCGTTTGCAAGTCCCTCGGACTTAGCATCACATCGTTCAACATTTTTTGCAAGATATCTCATTATCTTTTCGAATTAACCGAAAGTAAAGCACCTCAGTGTTAAACATACCAGTGATTTATATCAATGATATGTCGGCTAGCAATGCTTATTAATCACTGTTTTTATTCAAGCCGCTGTTGAGAAATATTCAATTAACCTGCATGTAATGCAAAGAACAAAATAATGGATGCACTTTGCAGGAATTCTTTTACAATTCATTTCTTGAGATGTGTTGGTGTTAATTTGAATATCAAAGCATTGGAATTCAGTGCTTGTTGATAATTCATATTATTCATAAGAATTCTGACAAGTCATGAAGTTGAGCAGATGCCCACATTATTTTCCACTGATGATGGAATTTCCCTTTTTCATCTTTGGAACTTTGTTTTCTCTACAGTCACACTGCTTTTAGTGCGGTATTGGGCTATCGGTCCAATCAAGATAGGTGTGTGATTCCAGACACTACATCATATGTCGGTAAATGTGCTTGTGATTTAAGCATGATAAAACCTGCCATTCATGAATGAATCATCTACTAGTCTGCTATTACACAAAGTGTTTGAAATGGCGTTTTCCAGCATTAAAATGAATTTTCATGTTTTGAATGAAGTTAATTGAAAGTGTATGTTTTCCTTCAGTTTTGTCCTCATACTAGTTAGAGTCCTGCGCAGTACAGTCTGAAGACAGTTAGTCTCACTTAATAAGGCTTGCGTTGTGGCAAGCACAGAATTGGCTATACGAAGTGTTTTATTAATGACCTATCATTTTATTTGTAATTGACATTCCTAAATTAGTTTTCAGGATCACAATGTAATCTCACAATCTTTTTACAGTTTGTTTCGAGTCAAGCCTAAAGCAGCTTCTCAATCTTGGTACAATGTGCAGTTCAATATAAATACAGACTGGACAGATCCATAAGCACATGTCAAAGCTTTTTTATTAGCACTATCAATGAACGATAGCTGGTGTTGTTAAAAAAAAAAAGAAAGAAAGAAGTCTTCATTGTTTTCATTCCTTAATTGTTATCTCGTGACGAGACAGCACGTAATAACCATGCTGGGTGTATATACACACACGCCTTAGTCCTTCCGTATAAAGACAAATTCTCAAACATTTCAATCAGAATTTGGGTAAAGTCAGTCCTTTAATCATGACTGTATATAGCCGACCACTCTCATTTATCTGTTGGGAAAAAAACTCTTTTTTGAAATTAGATAAATGAAAGGGATATTAACCATCACATAAGATAAGGTATCAGTGTAGATACGTGAACGGTTTCACATCAACTTGCCACGCCAGTTGTCTGTTTTGAACATCAGATTAAGCTCATTTTAGTCAAAACGTGCATTTGGTGTGCATGTAATATTTGTGTCACATGAATCAGTAGTAGTTTACATTATAAGCCAATTCTTTTAGTCAGGTGTATTGTATCACGTTTCGACTTCTGTTTTTACACTCAATGTTTGTAATATCAATGGTCGAGTTTAATGTTACTCTCATCTCTATCAAATGCTCCAAGCCCTTCCTATTGAGAACGAGGTGTGAGGTATTTTTCTACCTAGCCAACAGTGAACCTTATTCAGTATTAATCATGAAGAATATCGACCACGCAAATTTATGTCTCATGAGGCCCATGTCGATAACAATCTAAAGAATGACAATTTTTGTTTTTCCACCATTCAAAGAAGTCCATCTTCATGAATTCATGCTAGACGGAAAGCTCCTCAGTTATTTAGCATGCTCATAGCTTCAACATCATTGTGCCACAAAAATTAAGTGGCACTTTCGTGATCGATATGATATCTAAGAAATCTATGTGGGCCTTGTAGCAAAATAATTTATTTTATGTATGTTTTTATATTAAGCTCCATTATGTTTCCTTTATGGTACAATATATTGTTCATAAAGGTATGTTATTGCATTTCAGTGAGAAAATCTTTATCTCCTTGCTTGTTGGGGAAGCTTTATGGCTTTGAGTATATGTGTTTGTTAAAACAGTCATAATTATGATTGAAAGTTACATTTCTTGGTCTTTCATAAAACTTTTACGCGACAGTTTCCGTGATTTGGCTTTGAACGATATGCTAACCCTCTGAAGACTTGTACGAATGTTATGTAATAGAATTCCTAAATTATACAAATACCATGAAGTATAATTAGAATTCTATTAATAATAATGAAGTACAAGTCGAGGAGGGTTCCCTCCCTTCAAGAATCTTCTCTGAAGATCCCCTCCCTATACTACTGTTCGTGTAAAAATGACTTGTAATCACGAAACCCGTCTCGTGGCTTGTTATGTCAAGGTTGCACATCTTAATTAGTATAATTCAGGCTTAAAGAAAGCCATGCTTGATAAATGGAATATGCTTTCCATTTCTCTTTCAAATACTAAAACATTATAGAGTGACAAGTAATACTGAAGTGAAGCAATATTGCCTGATCTTTAACACCTGTATTCTTTAACCCATTAAAGTAATATGCGCAGTAGATGATGTTTACCAGTGTAACTGAATGTTCATGGAAATATCCTTGGACGAATTTCAGTCTGTGCATAGTGTCCATGAAGGTACGCTTCACAATCAAGAACTTAATCATTTATGGAAATTGATGACAATTTCCTAAGAAGAAAGGGGATTCATTGTTTATTTCAACACCTGTTCTTTACCCTTTGAAAAAATGACTACTACAGCACACGGGCCCTATTTATAAGGGCACATACCTCATTTGAATTTCAAATTGCTTTGAATTTCTTTTGTGTGTTCTCACTGCCTAGCACCTGGGAATATGCTAACCCTCCTCGACTTGTACTTCATTATTATTAATAGAATTCTAATTATACTTCATGGTATTTGTATAATTTAGGAATTGTCCACCTTCCTTCTGTCTTGTGGAGTGCGTATGCCGTATATGATGTCACAGTACTTTACTATTAAAGTTTGAGGCAATTTATTATTATACAAATCAAACATCAAACGAGACAGATGTTTAACAGTGTTGATTCCAACAAGAGTGGCAATATCAACTTCTTTGATTTCCTCACCAGCTAATTTAAGTTTCAAATTCATACCTATTTGTTCCTCCTCCTACTTCTTAGCGGTTTGTACCGAAATGGTAAGTAGCGTCGAATCGAAAATTGAAATACTAAACTGAAGGCAAATCATTTATGTGTAGAAAACGCATGGAGAGTTGTCCTACTCTACCTGTCACTTTGAAGCAAAATTGCCAATTTGAGGATGGCCTTAGAAAGTAAATTGAGACTTTTCAAACTTTCATAACTTTCTCATTTCTTAACTTTCTCATTTCTTAACCGATTCTGATGGAACTTTTTTAAAAAATTACCTCTCTCTATCCTCTCTTTTTAATTAATATGGATCCCCCCCCCCCCAGGGTTTCATTCCCCTTTAATATCAGTGACAACACCAAGGGTAACTTTACCCTCATCTATAGACTTCAAAGTTGCATTTATCAAATTGATTGTTTACAATTTGGTACTACATTTCTTCCGAAACTCATACTGATGATAATATAATGCACCATTTATTTTTTTTAAATGTATTAATCTGATATTTAGAAATTTTATAAATATTTTACCTACGACAGGTAGAACCGATATGGGTCTATAGCTAGCTGGATCCTCTCTAGAACCTTTATTTTATGCAGGGGAGTAACATTTGCAATTTTCATTTCATCTGGAACCTTGCCAGACTCTACTAACAAGTTAAATATATATGCCAGAGGATGTGATATATCTTTAATTAATTTTGCTGGAATATCATCGTGACCACAAGTTTGGGGGTATTTAGAAACAGTAACTGACTTGTAACTTCGAAGGCTTAGTATTCTGCCCCAAATAATCACCATGATTATGTTGTAGCTCCAATTGACAATTCATCAGCTAAGTTCGTCGGTCCAATGTTCATAAACAATCATTGAATCCATTAACAAAGTTAGACACAGATGTCAGTTGCTCACATTTTCCATGAACCTACCTGACAAATCTGTGCACCTTAACTTAAGTATGAGGGATGAAAATATCGGTTACAAAACATGTTTCATCCACATATTTCTATGATTATTGATTAGTTTGAAGAAAATAAAATAAAGAGTTTAAGAGGACATAGTGTCATTTCAAAGCGATATGATACAATTGAGAAAGGAAAGAACATTTTTTTTTTCTTAGCCTTCTAGTTTAGCTTACCCTATTGGATGTAACATATTTGGAATAAAAAACAACAGCAACAATTTAAAAAAAGATCTAACAAGAAAGCAACAAAACAACCAAAAAAGATCACTGATCACGTAACTTCTGCCAGCTTGAGCATTAATCTGTCGTTTTTCCATGTCACCATGGATACCCAAACGAAGAATTGTCTGTGTAACAAAAGGGAATTGAGTGTCGGCAGTACATCGATGGTGGGCATACAACAATAAGGTGTTACCCATATACGAATCTCGCGTGGAAAGTGTAATGAAGGTCTGGAGGCGAGAAGACGGAGTAAGGTTTTGATGAAACCAGATATTACCTAATCTACTTTGGGTGGCGAAACACCGTTCGTGATGTGAATGTTGTTTGATAGAAGAGTGAGGAATCATGGTACATGTATCCCAGACAAAAAAAAAAAGAAAAAAAAAAGTGGCGTGCGAGTCCAGGGAACTTTGCCCCCTCCTCCCCCCCCCCCCCCCCCCCCCCCTCGGCCAGAGAATCCCTGGTCCACCACTGACACAATATTGAGGTTGATGCATTCATTTGTTGATGTTATCATGTATCTCAGAGAGATGAGTGTGCAAAGTTGGAATGATATCTATTTGAAAAAAAGAACTAAAGCATAGATTTCTAGAAACTAAAAACAAACAAACAACAACGACGACAAAATTATGATCGACTAATGCCTATTATAGTTGGCCGTAGTTTTGAAACCTAATAAATGTTTTTAAAAAAAAAACACTCACACACACACACACGCACGCACATACACACACACACACACGAAACGTAAAGTCAAAATGAAGAAGAAGAAGAAGAAGAAGAAGAAGAAGAAGAAAAACAAAAACAAAAACAAAACAGAGCAAATAAACCAACCAAGGGAAAGGTGCTCTACCGGGAGTGAGGGAAAGATACAAAGAGCAAGAGAGAGAGGGATGAAAGATGTATGAAAGTTATAGAACAGATAGAGAAAGAGAGAGAGAGAGAGATAGAGAGAGAGAATTAATAATGGTGTTGCAAACACTGATGGGGATAAAGAAATATCAATATGGAGAGAATAAGGGAGGGAATTAGATTCAGAAAGAGAGAAAAAAGACAGAAATGAAAAGAGACAAATGAAAACAGAGAGAGAGAGAGAAAGAGAGCGGGGCAGTCAAGGCCCATACGAACACCGTATCATATAAATGTTATTGCCGATTCAAGCAATTCTTTAACTGTGCATATCATTTTTATTTTTGACAAATTATATATTTGGACATTGCGTAGCAACATACACTTCTCGATCTATAAAATACTAATGAAAAATAACTTGGTCAAAGGCGTGCAATACCTTGGTCAAATTCAGTAATATACGATCAACATGCCACTAATCATTTCGTCCATTTCACGCTCTTGAGTAATTTTGTAAAAAAGTATGAATAAATATTTAAACAAAAAGGTGATATTCCATCCAATGATGGTAATAAAACCGCATGATACAGGTTCTTTTCATTTGTCATTCTGTTTTTGTTTTTGTTTTGTTTTTGTTTTGTTTTGTTTTATTTTTTGTTTTTGTTTTTGTTTTGTTTTGTTTTGTTTTTGTTTGTTTGTTTGTTTGTTGTTGTTGTTTTTTGTTTTGTTTTGTTTTGTTTTGTTTTGTTTTGTTTTGTTTGTTTTTTTTTTTTTGGGGGGGGGGGTTTAGCATAACATATAGGATATAAATACTATGAAGAGTAAATATATACCCCTTGGCCGGACGCTTCAGTAATAATGATGACACAATTTCCAAAATGTATTTTTTTGTTGTTGTTGATAAAGCCTCATTATCTATTTAAAATGATAAAAACGCTACGAAGAAATGCAGCTGGGGATGAATTAACAATGACACGATATTAAATCAGGAATTTGAGAGCAGATGTATCATGTTGTATTGTGCCGTGATAGAACGCCTAAGTGTTGTGGACTTTGAGGGAGAGGGGGGGGGGGGGGGGGGGGGTCTGCAATTTATTTATGTATGGAGTGGTTGATTACTACTTTATAATTTTCACGGTGTGAATACATTTACATGAGATGAGTTGAATTCGACTGATGTATTTATCAACATATTTATTTCATTTCACATCAAATTCATACGTTTCAGTTAGTTGTACCTATTTACTTTTTTTTTTCTCTCTCTCTCTCTCTCTATTCCTGTTTTAAGTCATATAACAGGGCACTATTTTCAAGGGGTATATTCCCGTTCATTCCGTAATATACATGGGGAAAGTACATAAAGCCAAACCAAAAATTATTTTAATCACTTCTGGGGACTTTAGTGTAATGTATGCGTAAAACTTGCTGATATAAGGGGTAAATGGGTAGAACAATTTGAAAAGTTTTATGCTTTCGTCGTTTTCGTTTTTTGAACATAATCCGCTTTTTCAAAATATTGATTCTTTTAATATTGTCAAGTGCCCTGGAAATACTTGCCAAGAGACATCCCAAATGGCGATGTGTTATCATTTCCTTATTTCAAGTTGAATATGGGGATAGTAATTGCTCAGTAATATATTCGTTTTCTGTGAAACAGAGGGTATTTTCTTTGAATCCTGGAACAGTCATATGATACAACTTCTGTACAGCGTGAGCACACCGAGATAAATTCATGAATTGAATTGTTTACTGATTATTAATGAACTTCGGGACGTGCAATGCCCTACTTGTAAATGTTTCATATATACGTCTCTCGTGAAGTAGAAAAAAAAAGTCGATGGCCAGTGTGAAACGACAAAGGATGCAAGAGGAGGGCTTTAATCACGGATTTGATTCTTGGATTGGTTTGTGAATAATATATCTGTTTCGACCAGTGGTTCCCAGACAAACCTTCCAAGCCCATGAAGCTAGAGGCTTTGCAACGTTCCATTGTTATAACTGTACAACATTTAATACATTATACTGTGTTATTGTGCTTTTGTACTATCATTGACATAATTACTCAAACTCATACTACTACTACTACTACTACTACTACTACTAGGGAGTTTTCGATTGTGTGGACGAGAATGTCGTTCACGTCGACCGGAAGTCTACAGTCGACAGTTCGAGTACGTCCACTGTTGAAATCCGTTTCGATTCCATTCGATGTGGACTAAAACGGCATGACGTCTGCTCATTATCTTTTCTTGTGTTACTCTTTGTGTTTTATCCTTTGATTTCTCTTGCTATTATTCCTTAAGTTATTCTTCGTTTTTTTTTTCTCCTTTTACTTATCTTCCTTTCTTTCCTTATGGTATCCTTTTTTTTTCTCCTTTAATTTCTCTTTCTATCTTTCCTTGTGTTATTTTGATTTCTCTTTCTTTCTTCCATTATGCTATTCTTTGATTTTTTTCTCCATTCATTTATCTTTCTATCATATTTCCCATCTCGTCTTAGCGGTGGACAACGTCCACGTTTTTAGAGAGGACGGCGAAACCATGGTGGACGCGTTCTCGTTCTGACTAGTGGACGAGGGAGACGACGTGATGCATGCGCAGAGCTTCAGAATGACGTAATCGCAGTTGACTATGTCGACGTGCAAATCGAAAACTCGCTTCTACTACTACTACTACTACTACTACTACTACTACTACTACTACTACTACTACTACTACTACTACTACTACTACTACTACTACTACTTCTTACTACTACTACTACTACTACTACTACTACTACTACTACTACTACTACTACTACTACTACTACTACTACTACTACTACTACTACTACTACTACTACTACTACTACTACTACTACTACCGAATTGTCGTTTATACGAAGGCTCATAATTCCGAAAGAGAATAGGGTTCGGAATTCCGAAAACGAAAACAAAATGGTTCATATAAATTTGCGAAAATGAAGTAGGTTTCATTATTCTCAAGGTTCGTAATTCGAAAGAATAATGTATATGAGTACATTTTCGAAAAAAAAAAAATGAACCATCGAAGTAACGGCTCTTTGGAATTAAGAACCTTCAGGAAGACATTATGTAACCTGAAGAATTGCCTGCTAGCATAACAAAGAAGACAAATAAGGTGAAGCAAATAGTAATAAGGAAGAAGAGAAAAAAAACAACAAGAAAAACAAAGTGAACAAAAATGGAAGAAGAGGAGGAGGAGGAGGAGGAGGAGGAAGAGAAGAAGACAAGAAAAAAAAAGGGGGGAAGAAAGAAGATGGAGGAAACCCTTTCACCATCATCATCTATCATTCCAGTCACGGTCTCTTCTCTGATGGGTAATGCGAAGGGTGTGCATAACCTCCACCAGGGACCCCCACGTCAAGTCGTGTAATCAGAGCGATTTTGAAGTCTCATTGGAATTGCCAATGAAAGCCTTTTTCTTTCAACTCTGTTTTTGTATCTCCTTGTGCGAATCCGGTAATTATCGAATTGTTCATCTACAACAGGCCGGGAAATATCAATTTTGACAATGCTGTTCCCACAGGGATGTCATGTATCGATTCGTTTATCTCCGCTGTGCTGATTGACTGTATTTGATATTTTTCGACTATAAAATACTCATTCCAATGGCCTTGTGAGTATTTAGGCTAATGTTACATTGCTTTGAGAGAAAGTTGCTTCAGACCAGAGTAAAGTAGCAGGAGTTGTGGTTAAATTATTCAGGCCCCCTACAAAAATCATATAAATAAATGAAAATCAAACTCAGTGGTCATTAATAATGTAACGTCCGATGCAGTTACCGTCATGTAGCTTTAAACATTATTAAATAAAACAAAATATTTAAAAAATATATGAAAAAACAATGGAGAACAAGAAAAAAATAAATACAATGGCAAAACCTAGTTCTGCCTCGCCTACACGCACATTGCAAAATAATTATGTGAAATATGAAAATCATTGATGTGCATCTTACAGTTTAATTCATAATAGCCATTCGTTCATTTATGTTTCTAAATCAATACAATAATTAGCTTCATTACTTGCTTTCGTAGAACACACACAGCGCAAACCAGGACCCCGTATGATAAAGAGTTGCGATTGATTCGAATCGATCGCAAATACAAATTAATCGCAACTCATGTCTCTTATGTACACAGTTGCGATTGATTTGAGTTGCGATTGATTCAAATCAATTGCAACCCTTTATAAGACGGGGCCCAGGTCTTTCAACGACTGAATTCAAAGCATTTTTGTGACGTGAACTAGTCATGAATTGGAAATTCGTACCACAGAATGGCAGCAAGGGATCCAAGAGCACGATCACGAATACAGTTGCCCGTCTCCGAATGGAGACGAAAAGATAGAGAGAGAGAGAGAAAGAGAGAGATGAATCAATTTTACGAGAAAGAAGAAAGATAGAGAGATTAATGAAGGGAGAAAAGAAGGAAACGTGAAAGGAAGTAATACGAATTCCCTTGCCTCCAAAATAATACTCCACCCTAACTGTATGGTTTTGTTATGGTGCCCACCCCATCCCCCCCCCCCCCCCTGACACCATTGCGCTCTCAATGGCTGAACCCACACAATGCTAGAGAGAGTTTTGGGCTAAACACAAATACCCCTTCTGCCAATCTCCCTCCCTCGTGACTTCGAACATGTCGAGTTCCTTCCACTTCGCAATGATTTGTATTCTCTCTTCTTCTCTCCTTCGTTGTAATACCAAGCCCTCCCCGGTTGACCCTTGTTTATTTTAAATGTCCTGATTAGACTCTAATGGCCTCTGAGATTCCTCTCTATTAAATATTAAAAGCATACTTTTCCTTTCTCCTCATGATTCTCAGGAATATAGGCAGAGAGACAAATGTCTGCCTTTAAATTTTGCTGTCGTTGTTTGTTTGAGTTTTAACACATTGATTACTGAATTCTCCGATTTCCATAGGCGTAATACAGGATGACCCGGTTCCCATGGGCATCGGGTTGACATGGGAGGCTGGGGTACGCTTATCATTTGGCCACCTCTTCAATAAGCCCTACTTGGTATAGGTCCTTACTCCAAACCTGAAAAATGCCAATCTTATCCCTTTGTTATCCATTTTAATATAAGACTACTTTCAGATGAATTTATGTAGTAAAAGCTTCGATGAAAGAAGAACGAATTTAACAGATGGGTATTTTTCAAAAAAATAATCAGGGATCGTGGTTAAGGATAAGGGTACGGGCCCCCACAATTTTTTCCTGTTATTTATGAAGCATGGAACACGTACACGACATTTGCTACGTCACTTTTTGTTGTGCGTGTGTGTGTGTGTGTTTTATATTAGTACACCAACTTTAAAATCGCTGCATGGCGTCTGTTCAAAGAAAACACTTATGATAACTGCTGCCAATAATTTGCATCTGTTGTGTTTTTTTCGAACTTTATTTAGGACCAGAAGGCAGGGGGGGGGGGGGGAGAATGGTGTGTGTGTGGGGGGGGGGGGGCACTTAATGCAAATGCTAATGAACGATATTTAAACACGCTCACGCACACACTCACACTCACATTCACAATTTTTCCCAATTCTTTGGAGTGGCAACTGTCCAGAGACCACAGTCATGCCGATCTGTAATGACCTGAAATGGAGCTTATATTTTATTACTACCACGGTTTCTTCCAAGAAAAAAAAAAAAAATGTTAGTGTGATGGATTTGTTTTCCCACAATACTCCTGCATTTTTTAGGGCAATGAGAGAATTGAAAAGTCAACTGAATACAGCCATTCTTATAACCATTCATATTAGATTCTTGCCCTCAGGGTCACCTACTTTCCTTTTCCCTTTTTAAATTAGTTTTCAACATTACAACATCCCAAATCTCTTTAATTACCAGATTACCCCGCCGCACCTTATTTCAGGACCTGGTGTGAGGTAATAAAATTAATGATGCTGACCATGAACAAAAAAAAAAAGACGCATTGCGAATCTCGATTAACACGAATACAAGACCAAAAGGAGGTAATTTCAGGTAAAAATATTCCAATCATGTTGTAGCGACAACTTTTGCTGATTAAGAATACTCCCGCTATATATGGTTAATGGTACGAACCAAATGAAATTTATGTGACTCGCATGGCAGCGTAGCGATAGAGAAGTAACTACTGAAACGCCAGCAAGTTTAGCCATTGAGCGAGCGTTGGCATTAGATTATCAAATCCCATATTTAGCTATCGTGAATGTGTTGCCATCCCCAACGAAAATAGCATGATTGAACGTTCCTTGAAACATAACTAGACGATTTTTTTATCAACTGAAAATCATTTGTTAATGAAAGCAAGGGGAATTTATTGATGATGATGTTAATGTTGATTATAACGAATAGTTAGATTAAGAATAATCAGTGAATGTTTTACAGAAAGAAGAAGAAGAAAAAAAAAAAATATATATATATATAAATTGGGGGCTGTGGGGGGGGGTTACCGATGCATGTCTATAATAATAAGTTTAATCCATTTCCATCTTTGATAAAAATGAATGTTGCCCCTCATCTCTGGTAAAATTCAGTGTCGGTTCCCTTGAACAGCTTTGATAATTGGGATTTTTAGCCTTACCTACGCGTTTGAATTTCCCGCTGGAAATAATTATTCAAAATATCCCTTAGTGCTTCTTTCTGTTTTCTATTTGTAATTATCAGTCTATAATTACATTAGGACAATAGCTGAAAAGGGTTTAAGAGATGCAGCCCCTCCCTCCTCTCTGTGAGCAATTTATGATAATTTTTAAGAAGGTATCCCTCTCCATCATTAAAGGGATTTCGCAGTCTGTTAAAGATAAAAAGAATGACATTTTGTTTCATTTACATTATTATATATGTCGTTTTTTTAGTGTTACCCCCTCCCCCCTCCCCCCCCCCTCTCTCTCTCTCTTTCTCGCTCGCTCACCCCTCTCTCCCTCCCTCTATTTTCCTCCATTCCGTCTCTCTATCTCTCCCTCTCTCTTTCTTTATCTCCCTGAATTATTACTCAATTTTATCCCTTAAAATCAAATCGAATTAAATGAAATCAGCACATAGTATTTTCGAGGCGTGTTTGTACACCTCTGGCTCGATTTATTTCTCTTTTTATTTTCATTTCCTGTGTATCTTATTTGCTAATTATAACCCATTTTAGCGACTGGGTGGAAACAAAAGGAGATAGAGAGAGAGGGGAAAAAATGGAATAGAGATGAAACTTCTGTCATTTACCGCCCTCTCTGTGATAGCCAGAGCGACTTCCGAACCAAACGGCGATCGTGTCTCGATCAAACAACTTGCACACCCTCTCCTCCGTGTCTTGCGCAAACGAGTCCCACCTCGTGATTGGTCAGTTTATGGATGACGTCACAAGAACAAACCTAGGAAAAGATTATAAACTAAGTGTACTCCTTAATCGGGCATTAGTTGATCGAGACGAGAGGTATCATTGGCTCTGGTGTAAGAACAAGCGTTTGATGATTGTTATTTAAAAGAACAGTTTTATATCGACGAATTTCACCTTTTGATCACCGACATCGCACGCCAACAACAAATCAACAGTACTACAAAATAGGTAAGCTTTTCAACATTCTCAATGAATAATTTACTTACATTTTAATTGGCCTTTTTTAACGTTTGAATGCCATTTTCCATGCATTTTTCAGTTAAATTACTACTGTCTTGCACTGAAATATATGTATATATTTAGATAAATACACTATAATTCTTATTTGGGGGGTTAAACGCCGTAAAATCAACAGATTTACTTCCAGACCCCCCCCCCTCTCTCTCTCTCTCTTGCTACTGATAAACGTGACACATCCATAATATTATATTCTGTTTATAATTCAATGATGTCATCATTGACTCTTCGGTGAGAATCTTCCTCACTTAAAACAAATTACTTAATTTAATGAAGTCAGAGAAAGAATCTTAACTTACTAATTCCCTTCATGAAAAGGTGCATCTCTCCTCAGTTTCGTGATTTCATGGATTTATGCAATATATTCTGAAATAAAAGTACCTGACATTATAAATATGTCCAGTATTCCATTCTAGGAAGGACATTACTAATAGTTAATGATATTAAGGGATCTTTTGTGGAGTTACTTAAATATATGTATATATTTTTTTTAACGGGCCGATCTCTCTCTCTCTCTCTCTCTCTCTCTCTCTCTCTTTCTCTCTTTCTCTTTCTCTCTTTTTCTTTCCCTCTATGTCTCTCTCTTTAAAAGGCGAATTAGTGATCAGGGTACACTGTTTTATGCTGCACTATCCAATAGCATTAAAATAATGACCAATAGTCATGATGAATGATTATCATTACACTGTTACATAATTATGAAAGTAAAGAATTATTGTATTAAGTGACTTTCATGATGGAAAACATCACTTATATATTCAAATGCGTTCTCATCAAACCTTTAAAAACATTAATTTTATCAAGAATACGTATTATTTTTTCTAAAGTAAATGATATATGTCAATATTTTAGAAACGTTATAATTATATAACCTATGTCGAAAAAAAAATAAGGACAAAAAATATTACTAATAAGCAACATGTTTTAAATCGCATCAAAAGTAGATTTAATTTTTCTTAGTTACTCTTAAAATGTTTTAAAATGTTAATTCATATTTGAGGAAAGGTCATTACCAAAGATGATCTTTGTTTATATCGTTTTAATCGATGTTCCAGTAGTCTTTAAAGATCAAATAGAGAATATAATTTTCTTCATATTGTATTGCATATTTGTCGTGGATGGACTGTTGCTGCATCTCTTTTAAAGCAAAAAAGATCTTTACATGATTAAAAAAAGAGTTGTAATCATAATTATAATGGTGGTGGTAAGCTAGTGTATTTTCAAATTATTATGGAAGTAAACCATTTACATTTTTAAATGTTTATTATTCCAAAGTTTTTTCAACATGTCTGACTAAAATCTAAAAATGTAAGCCGAAGTAGAACATAATTTAGCATGTAACCCTTTTTTTTTTTTTTTTTTTTTTACTTTAAGAGGGGGGGGGGGGGCCTCAAATACCTTTAACAATGAAACAGCATTATCACTTTCGTTGTAAACAGTTTATTGGGACGTTCTCCGTTGTCCCGTTGACTTAGCCTCTGGCTTTCCTACAAAGGTCGAAGGCTTATAGCACAGAGGTGATAAATTTTTCATACAAATTTCAAATTTGCTAAAGTTTATTCTGATAAACTGTGTTATAGAAGTTCGGTAAAGTAGGGCAGCTCTTAGCAACTAGTGACCTTACTCTTTAGAAGAAAAAAAAATGACAGGTCGTTTCCGAGATGTTTAAGCAAACGGGAATTAAGATATGACTTACATTTGATTTTGTATCTAACATTTTGAATTTTAAAATGCAATTCAATTTTTTATTAGAAGAGCAACGCACATGGTTATCAATAACAAATTATTTAAAGAAATTTATATTCATATGTAGTATACTATTCATGATATATTTCTACATTATGGAAAAGGTTACAAATAATCAATGTGTTAAAATAAGGATTTATACGACTTGAAATGCTTGAGGGGTAATATTTTTCACACGACAGAGTCGGTACGCTTTGCTATAAGCCTCCTTTGTTTTGTTTCAATCTAGATGTCTTGCCCCGATCCGCGCCACCAATATAAACCAATAAATGAATAAAATAATATCAACAATAAGAATATTCTTTTAATTTCCTTCGTTGGCTGGTATTTTATATTTTTCGATTAATGTATGTATTTTCCAAGATGGTGGGGTAAATATACAGGAAATATATATACATGTATTTTCAAATAAAATAATATCGAGGGAATGGCTGCTCCTGATGCCTTAATTCAAGCTAAGCCACTCAAGATAATTAATCATATTGCTCATGCTTTGTACCTTTGTGCGCCGTCGAGTCATTTCCTCTCTATTGCAGTGGCATAGATATCAAACTGGGGATTATCTCAACCTTCTCAATTCTAATCCTTAGATTTGAGTTCGTCATCTAATATTTAGTTGTGGTTTGATAATTTACCAGATACTACCGAATCTTCTCTCGCGAAAGCCGTTTTGATGATTTTTTTTTTGTTTGGCTTTTGTTTTTGTTTTTTTTTTTGTTGTTTTTGTTATTTGGGGGAATGGATATAATTTAAAATCCAAATAAATCGACAACCTATCCATTTGGGATTTCGAAAAATCTTCTTTATTACACAGGCAGATATTTAGGCCGTAATTATTAACAAAGGAGTTTTTTTTTTCTAATTCCGTTATTTTGTCCTCTGTGAAATGAACAGACAATACACGCTTACATAATCCCCTTTTATTCAGCTGTGTTTTAGACCATGATGTATATTAATTCTCCATTTTCCAGTTCGGGTCATTGAATTCTGGGGAATTCACTCACTTTATTATTTGCATAAACTCAAATAAACTCGCTTGAAGGCATGTGATCGCCATATCATTTATTAATTGACTTTTGTGCTGTTAGGAAGACCAGGGTGCCGTTGCATAAAACTTGCTATTATAGTAACTTTGCTATTATAGTAACTTTTCATGGAATACTGGATTTCGATTGGCTCTTGAGCAACGTTACCATGGTAGTTACCATTGATGGCAAAGTTACTATAATAGTAAGTCTTTATGCAATGGCACCCTGGGCCCTGTTTCATACAACTTGTTATCAATGACAAGTTACAATAACTGTTATAAGCTACTACATCCTTTCATATGATTGGTTAAGAGCAAATTTGTCGGTAAAAATCACTGACAAGACACTTGGTGAAACGCCTCCCTGGTTTACCATGATGCATACACCTTATGACAAAGTTTCATAGGGAGATGCCCTTTTCTGCTTGTGTTTTCTAAGTGTCTAAATCTTGAACTATATAGTGCCATAGATATATAAAACACGAATAAACTCGCTTGAAGTCATGTGATCACCATAGCACTTATTGACTGATTTCTGTGGGGTTAGGAAGACCAGGCTTACCAAGATTATGTATGACCAAGTTGCATAGGGAGATGCCTTTTTCTGCTCATGTTTTTTTTTTTTTTTTTATTCCTGTTAAAAAAAAGATGTCTTCATCTTCAACTAGACCTATATAGCTACATGAATATGACATAATGTATTTTTCATAACTGACAGTCACCCAATAATTTTATTGGATTAGGACTTGGTAAGCCTAAAAATGATTGAATAAGTGTAAAGCCTTTAGTTTATAAGTGATCTTGAATTCTAGCTAAGATGGAACAGGAGAAACCTCTTCCCCACAAAAGTACATAAATGATATTTGCTAAAGGATTTTGGTAGATTAATGTCTGAGAAATACGGAGAGAAAGTTGGTAGTTTCTCAAAACTATAACTCTTTTTTTTCAGTGAGTTTGATTTACATTATGTTAATTTATTATAGTTATATCAATATTTTCATATCCATCTCATTCATCATTCTAAACTCCTTCCCCTCCAAATGCGATCCTACTCACAGATTAAAGATTACAGCTCTTCTGAGGCAATATTTCTCTGAAATGGGAAATCGAATATTATATTAGGAAATGTATTCACTTGAGATTTGTGCACTTGATATCAATCTAAGGAAAAAGAAATGAACTAGAAGTCGCCAAAATCCTCTAAGCAGCTTTGAATATATGATTGATTTCAATTTACACTTTTCCCTGCGGCTTGTCAAAGTAAATTGTCTATTTCCATCGGGAACATTATGTTAAGCTTTCTAGAATAAGCATAGCAGTAATCAAATTCTTCAGTTTTTTTTTTTTTTTTTTTAAATCTTCATTTCTCAATGGTGAGAGTTTTGATTTCTCGTATAAGTATGCCTTTTGTTTTCATTGAAACGTTGATGAGCATGCATAATTGTAAAGTGTCAGAGGTTATATTATCATTATGTGATTCTAGTTTTACTTTTTTGGTCACTAATATTGAATAATAATGAAAGAGGAAGCAATATCCTATTTCAAAGTGAACGGTCATATAAAACATGACCCTTCCCCGCTTCCCCCGAACAATCAAGCAATCAATAAATCAATACATGAATAAACTTTAAAACATATAAGAAGTAGAATGATGGTAGAGTTTCGTCTATACGGGGTGCGACTTACCCCAATGGCCTTTTCTCCTTGGCTAGTATATCTTCGAGATAAAATTATGTTTCCACGCCTTCATCGCTTACAAAAGCGTGACGAGATTCTATAAATTATTCAATCGCTTAGATTGAAAACATGGGCACCATTGAAGGAAACTCCAGAGAAACGAGATACGTTCGTTTATATCATTAAAGCCTACTCGAGGGGAGATTGGGAAAGAAGGAAAATGGCGCGGGTAATGCAGTAACTGTTAGTCACGTATTTCGGCATCACGCTCATTGCAATGTCATTAATATAACGGGCGCTCTTGATGGACGTGGTAATTCAATATACGAAACCCAACACCTGCAGCATGCGGAACATGAAATGTACAATAGGAGAACTTCATAAAAAAAAAAATAATTGTATACAAATATTAGTTAGATAACTAAGGGAAATAATATGTTCGCAATGACTATTTTCCTAAAGGTTTGGCGGATAAGTAGTGAATGCATATTATGTTTTAAATAGGTGGCCATGATGGCTGAGTTTCTTCATATTAAATATATTAGTGGAAGAGTGGACAATGTCATCTTGAGTCGGAGTACCCAATGTGCATAATGCGAAAGGAAAATGAGAGAATAATGGTTGCGTAGCTTAAATCAAAGTCCCGCTTCCCCTCCCCATTTTTGTCCTCACATTTGACATTTTCGGAAAGGTTGAAAAAGGTGTGTTTGTGTGTGGGTATATATATATATATATATATATATATATATATATATATATATATATATATATATATATATATATATATATATATATATATAATATTTCAAACAACAACAGCAACAATGATAACAAGTAATAAATATTTAGTGGATAAGTCCTTGGACTGTCAAATCCATGCCTCAATACTAGTGTCTTTTGGCAAGACATTGATCTACATTTGCCAAACTCGACCCAGGTGAGGTTAATGGGTATTTGGCAGGTATTCATTCTCTGAAATGCTAGAGCGCCATAAAAACAGCCGTGCTAAAAGCCAATGTAATGCTTGTGGCTCCAGGAGTGTCAAGTCTGACAGACATTTGCGCTGCAAAAAGAACCTTTTATTATTGTCAATATTATTATTGTTATTAGTGTTATTATTATTATTATCATTTTATTTTCTTTTTCTTCTTTTTCTTCTTCTTCTTATTAGAAGTATTATTATCATCTATCATTATTATATAAACCGAACATATTATTGAAGGAAGGTCATGGATATATGAAGACTGCATCAGCGGCTAGAGTAGCCTTTGAACTATATATATGGAAGAGTTACCTCGTGCTCTAAAAGGAGTAAAAAAAAAAATAAATGAAATAAGCCTCGTGTGCAACGAACGTTACGTGCAAATACTCTAAGCCGATGCGTCACTCGATGCGTCATTTCAATTGAGCCATTACTTGCGTTAATCAGTCGGCGTAACGGAGGGGGGGGGGGGCAGGGGCACTGTGCCCCTCACTTTTTAAAGTACCCCAAATGTGCCATTTTTATTACTGAATAATAACCCCTTTCTTTCTGATAGTTACCCTTTTTACTACTGAAAGTACCCCTTTTTCTTTTTAATATTAAGTGCCCCTTCCCCTTCCGATAAGTGTTTTATTTTCAAATATGACGATTGCTTTCTTATCTCTCTCTGATAAGTGCCCTTTTCTCCTTCTGATAAGTGCAATTTCAATTCTGACAGTTGCCATTTTTCTTTCTAATAAGTGCCCTTTTCCCCTTCTGATAAGTACCCCTTTTCAAATATAATGATTGCCGATTTTTCTCTCTAATATGTGCCCTTTCCCCCTTTGATAATTGCGTATTTACTTCTGATAGATGCCCCTTTTCTCTTGTAATAATTGCCTATTTTCCATTTCTGATTAGTGCCTCTTTTTTTATTTGATAAATGCGCCCTCTTTACCTTTAATAAGTTCCTCTTTTACTGCCAAATATGTGCCCTATTCCTCTCCTCATGAGTGCCCATTGTCCCCTCTTATAAGTGCCCTTTCCATCGCTGATAAGCGCACTTTCCTCTTCTAATAAGTGCCTCCTTTTAGCCATATTTCCCACTATTTCTTTCAAAAAGAGCCATATCTAGTTTGAAAGAATCAGTGCGGCTTTATGTAGTAAGATGTACCCATATTTCTACAACTCAAATGTAAGGCAGCGGAGCCGGAGGCAAGAGGGGCACTATGCCCATCACACCCCCCCCCCCCTCCAAGAAAGGGATTTCTCATTCCGCTAGCTCGAATGTGCCCATAATTTACACCAAGTAAGGGCAATATTTTCTGAAAATTAATCCCAAACTCACTTGCTACGCTCGCTCGCTAGCTCTTATAGTAGTAATGAAATCAAGCAGGTCGCATAATAATGTTGATCCTAATAGTAATCCTAATAGTCAAGTCTGTTAACAAAATTTGGGGGACAGAATTTACAAAAGAGCAATTTTTGGCCAGTGAGTCATATGTATTAAAAGCGATAATTTTAGATAGGATGCCACGAAATCGGTGTACGGCACCCTATTTAAAAATGCTAATTTATGCAAGAAAAAAAAATCATTTATTTGTCTGGAAATCTAGTTCGTAATTTTTCATATCAGGTGAATCTGATGAAATCATCAAATTCATTTTGCTTTATCTTAATGTTATCCCATTCCAGACAAATAATGAGAACAATTAACAAAGTTGTATGCGGTATTCCGTGGTTTAATAATAATTCGAGTAGCATCATCGAAGATAGAATCCGCTCCATAACATTCCGTATTCATTAACGATAAGCATGACATAATTTCATATCGTCCTGTTGAGGCCTCCTGAGATAGATTTCCAACGAGCCCAGGCTCTTTGATTTACATTGTATATTAATCTGGGATTCGTAATGAAACTTACTCAATTTAAAACTCGTGGCAAGATTTCTCAGCTTGCCGCAATCAGTCCCATTTTGGACAATAATTGGTTAACTAATTCCAGAACAAAATGCAAGATTTCTCAGCTTGCAAAGTCTCTAGAATTCCTGGCAAGATTTCTCAGCTCGTAAAAAAGGGAGAGCACCTGTTCCGCCCGGCCTTGGCGGGCGGGGAGACTTCCAACTTCATCCTTGGTGTCTAGACTTATTAACGCATTTCATACGTTAAAAGGTATTAATTTATTTTAATTATGCATACAACAAATATTCTGTGATATACTTACAAAAATAAATGTGGAAGGGCTTCCTATTCTACCACATAGGTTAGATCGATCAGTTAGATTAAAATAACATTCATGATTGCAATGATATTGTAATGTTTATTGATTTTAATGGTAATTTATTATAGTTGATTCATATTTATGCATAATACACATTTCCAAGAAATAACTATACAAGCACCTCACATTTGTAACATATGGGTGAGTAAGGTCAGGTTAATGAAATGACTGCATAAGGTTTGATATTCTGAATATATTCCTTGACTTTTAAAACTATTTGAATATAATTTATACATATTAATGCGTAAAACAAACAACAAATCCACGGTATATCAATAACCGACTATACCAACACTTCCACTTTGATACTCACTGGTAAACAAGGTCAGTTAAATGAAATGACAATGGTAAACTGCAATTTTCAGAGTATATTTCTTGATTTCTGCACCAAATATTTATTGACATATGCACCAAAATATCATTGAATACGTTTTTGAAAATATCCGTTTATTACGTGGATACCAGATAATATGTACATATATTTAAATATCCTCTGTATTTTGTTTTTGTTTTTGTTTTGTTTTGTTTTGTTTTTTGTTGCTGTAATGAATTTATATTGTTACTTGATATCTTTGTTATCAAACAGGGCCTCATGGAAGACCACCACTATTAGTGAGAATGTGCTACCCTGTATAAATATCAGAAATAAATAAATAAATAAATAAATAGATTTTAATGCAAACATTGTACAAATTGAAGAGCCGAAGCTCTTAAATAAATACAATATGAATGGCATTAATACTTTGGATATATGTAATTCAATAATTTGCATAAATGTGGGAAATTTTGCATAAAGATTTGAGTTATTTTGATGGGTTTGGTACATCTTCAAGCACTTTGATTTTTACCTTGTCTAGGTAGATAAAGTACAATATTTGGCATATATTAGCAGAATTTTGCATAAAGATGAGATTCAATTCCAGGGTCACAAAACGGCCAGTTTTCTTTTTACGTTCACCCTTTGTAGATGCCCCCTTTTCCCTCCAAAGTATCTTTTTTGTTGGTCCCCCCCCCCCCCCCACGTTGAAAAAACACTCCGCCGTCCCTGCTCACAAGGTTATTTGGCGCAAAGGCATTGCATGCCCAATCTAGGCTTAGTAAATACATCCGTTACTGGTCATAACATCTCACGTTACACATTTTTTCCCTTTCATTAATTTTTCATCGTCGTTTTTTTACGAACTGACGAATCCGTGCACGCGCGCAAATACGCGCTTTGGAGAAAACTGTTTTGCGAACCGTCGAATCGTGTTTGAATGGCCAGTGCTTCCTTATTAAGTATTGGTATACATAATAATATACACCATTTCAAAATTTAAGTCATAAGCTTTCTTTTAATGTATATATCGATACATGCAATTATGCAACGAAAGCAAATTCCGTTATCTAAGTACACCTAAATCTATAAATGCGTTTCCGGTCAATTCACGTTTCTGCGCAGCGCGCACGGATTCGTCAGTTTGTAAAAACGACGACCCTTCTCGTTGTTTTGTTTTTTTAGATCTAAAGATGAAGTTCGGCTTTAGTTTAAAGGCAGTCGGCATCACACTGTTGGCTGTAGTCATCGCCATGGCCTTTGCTGACAACCCACGACAGGTAAAGAAAAAACCAACGGTGAGTTCGTGCTCTGTGGTGGGTTGTAGATACAATGTAATATGGAACGATGATTCTGTTATGTAAACGTCCTCGAGATGAGATGTGTAGACGAGACTTTCTGTTTCTACGTGGTGTTTTGATACTACAAACGCCGGCTGAATGAGAATTTTTTCTGTTGCACTATATTTTTACTGGCGAGGAGTAGGTCCGTTGGGGTTTGTTTGGATAAAACTTTGATAATACGGATACATGTGTCGGAGCACTGTCGTCCAGTGGTGTATATTACCATATCTAATCATTATATTCAAATACACAGTATGAAAAATATCATTAAATAATTATGATATCTCAATAGATATGTGATTTGTTTTGGATTTGTTTTGGATGAACCCTTTGGTATAGGCGTGAACTAGGAATTTAAAGATTTCTTGATAGATTCATAAACATCACCTTACGCTTTGTTATTGCATCAGTCCTTTTCATTAATTTCATAAGCTGAATATGATCTGTAGTGGACATTTCAGATCAAAGACCACTCATCGTCTGCTTTAATTCCCGGATCTTGCTATCAACGCATCGATTTTTATTTTCCCCCTTTTTTCACGCAATTATCCCAACAGTTATTTCATCATCCTGATCGGGACCTCCTTTTTGTAGACAAACTTTTCATGTAGACCCGTACGTTATCAGAAACAACAGTACTACAAATACCATTTTCTTGGTTATTGTGAATGTATCAAAGTGAATCCGAGTAGTTTTTACGTCAATGGTAGTTTAAACACAATATTCAAGGTTCTTAGCCTCGATAGTATTTGCGTTATGTTCGTTAAAAATAAAGTTTTAATCATCAATAATAAGATTGACTACATGCTAGCCTCGGAATTGATGCCTTTTATATTCAACGTGCGTGGGTAGTTTATCAATACCAATTGACTGCTCTCCACCTTATCGGTTTAAACAAACGGACGCAATGCGATAATTATGCCCTTTCAAACAAAAGAGGCAAATTTGCTGATTAATGGGTCTTTACATAACTCATTGTTGTTCCACTGCTTTGGATATTGCCACAGCGATAGTCAACAATTACAGCAATATTGACAGACCACCCTAGGTTACAACTCTTAAAATTGAATTAAGTTTGGGAAGATCAATAAAAAGGACGGCTTATTTTCTAGCAACGAGTATCTAATTTTAAAGCGGTTAGAGACTTGTTGGAGCAAACATTTAAACCTTGTATGTAAACATGAAGAACAAGCGATTCGAGGGGTGAAGATACTCCCGTTTTTTTTTTTATCAGGATGTTTTATTTTTCTTTGATAATTTCTTGAAATCCTTTCCATTAGGATGAGACTTTGGGCAATGTAATTACTTGAAGATACGTTGGGTACATACAATAAACAAAATAATTTCAATGGAAAACAAAAATTAAATCGTCTTTTCGTATTCAATTTTGAAGAAATAAGTTATATTGCACTCACCTTACAGACGGTACGTGTTCTTGTGCATCGGACTGTGGATGTCATGGTTCACGGTTTGAGGCCCAGCCGAGATGAAACAAGTCCCTTGACTAGAAATTAATCTCCCTTTGCCAGTCTGGCAAAACATTAATATACATTTGCCCATCTCCACCCAGGGCCCTGTTTCATAAAACTTGTTATCAATAACAATTTGCAATAACTGTTATAAGCTACTGGAATCCTTGCATCTGATTGGCTGAGAGCAGATTTGTCATATAAATGTGGCAGTTGTTACTGATAACAAGTTTTATGAAACAGGGCCCAGGTGTAGTAAATGCGTTGGAAGTTATTCATCGCATGCTCTCTCCGAGTCTCAGGGCAACTGGGCTAGTAACAATAGTAACCGCGAGGGTAATCAGGTAATATATGCAATTTAAAAACTCAAATAAAAACATTTAATTTTGAAGAATACCTCATAGAATAATTTTAACATTTGTATTGCGCACATACTCATCACACATTCTAAAACTAAAGAATTAAATCACCATTTAAAATGGCCTTGGAGTGACCACTTTTGTCCTTCAAAAGGGGGAAATGAAAACATTTAATGTGCTGGATTCAACTTTTAAAGGGTTCAACCGTTATAGGGTTGCATCCAGTAAGAGTTTTAATCTAACTTTAATTTTTTTGAAAAGTGGTCATTCTTCGGCCCTTTTAAATGGTGATTTAACAATTTTTAGAGTGTGTGATGGGTATGTTCGCCATACAAATATTACGATGTTGATAAAACCATTCTATGAGTTATTATTCAATAAACACGATACAAACTACTTTCGAAAAATATACTCAAGGGTAATTTCAAAGGCCTATTGTACTGCCCATAGAAATCAAGTTCGGATTACGTAATGCGCCATTGTAATGTTCGCACACTTTTAAAGGTGATAGACAGGTCTGTTGAAATTGCCTTCCGTTGACTTCTCGAAAGTAGTTTTTATCGTGTTAATATGAAATATTCTTATTTGGGTCCGTATTTTTTCTTCCTCCCTAGTATCGTGGATGGACAAAAATGACAGAAAGCAGATGTAAGTAAAACACAATATGATTTCAAAATATGTTTTTTTTGTGTGGAAAAATGGCATGGGGAATCATGATTATTAAAAGAAATAACAAAGCCACAAAGACGGATGAATGTTATGGATTCCCTTTGTTCTTTAAGTGCTGCCATATATTGAAATTTTAGGGCCATGAACAAACGAAAAAAAACAGAAACAAATTGTATCGATGATACCTAAAAAGTATACTTTGTATTGAATTGAAGTCTGTCAAGCTGAGGGTGTCATTTGCCATTTTTTTTTTTATGACCGTAAATCTTCTTATCATCATATTGCAATAAGAGTTTGAATTTTGAACAAGGTCATTATATAGATCCGTCATTTTAAGAGCACAGCATTATCACTGTGGATTATAATAACTACAATTGAAAACACATTTGTAATTGAATTGTCAATTTCAACTTTTAATTAAAGGGAATGATGGAAGAAAATGTCATTACATCATCGATGCCTTGGGGAAATCATTACCTGGAAAAATAAAAATGGGTGATAGGAAAAAGTGTGCTACTTACAGTACTAAGAAAACAGGGTAGATAAAAAACAAAACAAATTAAAGTAACAGAAATGAGGGGGGGGGGGGAGAGTCAGGTTTCCGGAAATGAAACACTTTCTAGGCTAGCATAATTTGTTATTACTAAGTTATTGTAAACCTTATTTTCCCTCCCTATCAGATGGGCCTACAGTACGAGATGATGGAACGTCGAACATACAAACAAGAGCGTGGAATTCACGACAAAGGGTCGGAAAACGAATGGGTAAGCAGTTGTTAAATCCAATGTATATAATGGGCAATTCCACGGTTGCACACGTTACATTTTGAGTTGTTGAGGTTTTGAGTTACATCTTAAGCTCCCGTTCTCTTACTACAGGTGTTAGGTAAATTAGTTTAACAACAATGCACACATAATTATTAGAGTACCTGAATATAGTATCAAAACTTCAGAAGAAGAGACACACTTTCTGCCAACCCTGCAAATGTTTGGTTACTCACGTTACATTATCTTTAAAAAAAAAAGTAAAGTGAGTAACCAAACATTTGCAGGGTTGGTAGAAAGTGTGTTTCTTCTTCTGAAGTTTTTTATACTTTATTTAGGTACTCTAATATGTGTGCATTGTTGTAACTTAAACTCATTTACCTGACACCTGTAGCAAGAGAACAGGAACTTAGGATGTAACTTAAAACCTCTCCAAATGTAACGTGTGCAACCGTTGAATTGCCTATATACATACAAACAATCAAGTAAGGCGTCATATCAGCCAAGACATTGTGCAACATGCTGTAAATTTGTAAGGCTTTTGTTCTTTTCATTTGCTGTGCAAATGAGAATGCACTATGAATATAAGATATGTAAAGTCTGTTAATAGCTTTTTCCTTCTCGTCGTTTTTATTCATTAGCGTCAGGTTTCGAACGCGGTACCTCCCTGTTAGGGACCGGCTGTAGCTCTGACCCTTAACGCCTCCAATTTCTGTATTTGTATTTCGTGCTTTTATTTAACCTTTCATTTACAAAGGGTGCCGATTGGTGCGATAGCAAGCTTGTCACGCGTGCAGATCAACACAAGAGGCATTATCAAAGGATTGGTCTGTGCAACTCATAAGCTGTCTTGATAAGCCGCATGACAACCCTTTTTACACCCGTATAGAGTAGTTTGACCTATGAAACTTTTTTTTTCCCAATCCAATTCAATTTAAAGACATTAACTTTCCAACATAAATACATAACGTAATGCAAAACAATATACGTGTATTTTAAACACAAATATGACAAAATCTACATTCATGTTGTACATACATAGCTGGAAGACACACCTCTGAAAGTGAAAGCTTGGGGCGAGGGTGCCCTTAGACGTTAGAGTACATAATAAATGTATAAAAAGGGAGGGGGGGGGATACAAACAATAATCTAGAAGCCTTTAGTAAACTTTAAAAAAAAATATTCTATTAGAAATATAATGTGCCACAGGTCGATCATTATTTTGCTTGACACACTCTGGATTTGATCATTGATAAACATCATATGAACAAACTATAAACACCCTGATAAAGATAATATCAAAAAACATTATATCAATTTCAAATGAAAAGACAAGAGCAAAACGTTTTGGTGATTTTTTTTTTTTTTATGTTGAAAAGTTTTGTTGTAAAAGTTACAATTTAGACAGGCGTTGCTATAAATCCTTGTTTGTAATCGCTTCCCCATTTAGGAAATAAATTCGACTCTTTCGCAAAAAGGGAGGTATGGGGCCCAAGATCTGGTGGAGTTATTGGTATGTATTATCTAAAAGTTTGTTTTCTTCTTTTCTTTTAATGTTGTACTGAATTTGTTTCTTCTTTTGTATGTTAATTTTTTTGTTGGTTATAATTATTTCAATATCTATTGTTTCAATTATTCATTCCTTATTCATGTTGATAGTCTAACTAGATTAAACTTGACTTGAAATATTGAAACATTGAGGAGGTGCGATGGCTCAGTGGTAGAGCAGTGGTCTCATAACTGGAGGACCCGGGTTCGAAACCAAATGGATGCGTTAGTGCCCTTTGGTAAGGCATTAATCTCCATTACCAAGTCCCACGGAGAGGATTTTAAAGTCATCGATCCGCTAGTTGCTTATTTTACATACATACACATGCTTTCATCGTAGTCAGGTAAAATTAGCCGTAAAATCATCAAATACATGTATAAAAAGGGAAACATCAATAATGATTTAAAAAAACAAACAAAATACAAAAATTTCATTCAAAAATCATGAATGGGGTTGTGCTTTACTTTTCGAGTTTTTTGCGGATGTGAAATATCATAATAAGAAATTTGATGAATTGTCACGCACCCTCCCCCATTCCCTCTCCATCTCTCTCTCTCTCTCTCTCTCTCTCTCTCTCTCTCGGGCGCTTTTTGAAATCTACCCTATTCCTCGTTCTCTGTCTCATTTCTCTATCTCTTTTATTTGTCTTTCTTTCTCTCTTTTTATTCAATCGTTATAATAAGTCATTCCTTTTGTTCATTATCTCCACACTTCGTCTTTTATCCATTCGTCTTCATTGTAGGGACGGTGAAGAGGGACTGGGACTTCGTGCTGAGCCCAGAAGGCAAGTAACACCATTCCGTACTTGATTAAATATTCATACAGCACACTTTCCCTGGGATCAGCGGAAACAAGTAACCTCATTGAAAGTCTAATGTGCATTTGAAAGTCTAAAACAAGAGAACGGTTCCCGTTAGGGGAGAATTAGTCAAGGCTTTGAAGGATAAATGCTGACTGAACCTGCTAGATAGGGTAGATACAATCTAATTCATGTTTAAATTTAAAAAAAAAAATAATATATTTATATATATTTATATATATATATATATATATATATATATATACTACAGTAGATGATTGCATGAACGTCAGCTACGATTGCATAGAATGTGAATGGCGGATTAAACGCATTGTCAACAAATCAAACAGTGATGATTATGACTACGTTTTCCAACATTTTAGGTTATTATCTATTCTAACAGGCTGGGGGGGGGGGGGGGGGGTTGCCGCCTGCCCAAGACCTCAAAGCCCTATTCCCCGCCCATGTACTTAGGAGGAGTCTAGGATTCCAAGAAAATGTTTTTGTTTCGTCTCTATATATGCGCATACAGAACTTGATGCACAGGATTCTCAGCGTTTATACAATTAATGGCGAAAATACCCCTAGTCACTTGATGAAAAGGGGGGTTTAAAAAAGAATATGTTAAATGGTGTATTGAGTTTGAAGTGGTTTAGTGATTTTCATAGAGCCATTATTAAAGTTGAGCAATGATAATAAATGTGACACCTGCGCCTCACTGGTGGGGGGGGGGGGCATCCCAGTAGCAACCAGGTAAATTCATATTTCGTGGTTACATACATTTTCATATATTTCATATACTGGTTATTTCATGAATCATAAAACTATTGGGAAACTCGTTCATGGCGATGGCTATAAAGGGAGAGGTAAAACACTGACGGACAAGCTTCAAGCTTTATGATAGATAGATTACAAATAAGGTGGTCGTGCTGTCTTATAATTCGAAACGTAATCACCGGCTCAGATAGTAGGGGGATTAAACCGGCGATTTTTCCACGAGTCGGCAGTGACCCGAAGCTAGCCTCGTATCCGCGATGATATTGAAATACAATATTCATGGAAAGTTCGAGAAAAGATTGAACCCCATTTCAGATGGATGGAAACGCACCGAAGGCTGGAGAAAGCCTTAAGTGATAACGGAAAAGCCAAAATAAGTTCAAAGCAGGCCAGGGGTGTTTTTTTTTTATTTTTTTTATTTATTCATTTTTCTTTTAATTATTGTGTAATTTCTATAGGACCCTGACCTTAATATGTAAATCTTTTACTTTTATTTGTGTTTTTCTTTATATATATATATATATATATATATATATATATATATTTACTGACCACATTAAACCAATACTATTATTGGTATAGCATTTTTTTTTTTTTTTTTTTTTTTTTTAACTACACTCTACGTATGCCACTTGCCTTTACATTTACATATAATTTCCTCCATTATCAAATCTATAACTGCATTTTTTTCACCATAGAGATCAACGATGCCTTTGAAGATGCGCAACTCATAGACAACGCTCCCCTAGATCTAGCACCTGCTGAATCAAACGACGTTTTGAGAGAAATAATGGATTACGTCAAACGTGAAGGTAGTTTCAATATCAGCGCTATGATAGCAAATTGTTTGAAGATTGTATTTTAGTGCCAATAGGAATTAGGTTGACAGATATCATTCAAAATTTTCCCGCATTTCAGTAGATAATCAACTAGGCTATTTGGATTGTCATGATGTTGATTTCTAGAAGGTCTTGGCGATCGTGTATTGCCCGCATTTGTTAAAAAATGGAAATAAATGAAATAATGAACTATTGAAATAACACACATAAGTTAATTTTAAAAAATAGAAAGGTAAAGTAAAGCAATATAACGAGAATAAACATGGCTTAACTTAGTCCACTGATATATGAAGCTCCAGTGTCAACACCTCTGTTTGGGGGGGGGGGGATTTTTTTTAAATAGAAAGAATAAATGAAACGGACAAGAAAAAGTAATTCTTTAGTGACATGTCTTTGTTCATTCGTATAGTTACTGATTAATGGTATATTGTATTGATGGGATGGCCATGTGGCGCTAGATAAAACTTTGGAATAACGAAACCGGTTTAATGATCTAAATTTAGCATTGATTTTCCATTGATTTTTCTCCAGTTCTAACCAAGTAAGAGAGTGAACGATATTTAGTTTCCCATGTTTAATATATTTGGGCACGAGTGCAACAGAGGGCGTGATTACAGCAAATGTTTAACAGTAGATCAGGTGCCTACATAAGTGATAATCATTCATAATAACCTCAGTAATGATATCGACAACAACATTTATATTTGCATTCATTTTATTTATTTGTTGTTATCATTATTATTATTATTATTATTATTATTATTATTATTATTATTATTATTATTATTATTATTATTATTATTATTATTAATATTATTATTATTATTATTATTATTATTATCATCATCATCATCATCATTATTATTATCATCATCATCAATATTATTATTATATTTTATTATTACTATTATTATTATCATTATCATCATCATTTTTATTAGTCGTAGTAGTAGTAGTAGTAGTAGTAGTAGTAGTAGTATTAGTAGTAGTAGTAGTAGTAGTAATAGTATAATTATCTAAATATCATTATCTATTATTATCATTATTATTATTATTGTTATTATTATTATTATTATTATTATTATTATTTATTGTTTTTGTTGTTGTTGTTGTAGTTGATATTGTTATCATTATTACATGTAATAGTATCATCGTTATTACTTTTACTATTTTATTCATTATTGCATTAAACATAAACTTTCAGCAAAATTGCCACCCACTAAAACAAATTTCACTGAACTCTTTGACTGGTTGGTTGTAAATCGCATAGCGCCATCTATAGGCGAGTGGTTTCCATTTTGTACTGTCTGTCTCTCGTCTTCATTTTTTTTTTTTTTTCGATTTGTAATTATGCTGGGATTTTTTTGCTCTAATATATCTTGTTAATTTTGTCCTTATTTAGGATATCGTTTACCTCCACTTCCTTATACACAATTTGTGTCTGCAGAAAACAAGAATGAATTCAACAGACGTTAACATTATATAAAATGTAAATGTGATTATAAATGAAAACATGTACATTATTACAAATCTGAATTTATTTTTCCTCCCCTAATTGTTTTTTTAATACACACACAGACATACACACGCTGAAACATAACATGAGAGCGTGTGTGTGTGTGTGTGCGTGCGTGTGTGTGTGTGTGTGTGTGATATTGTGTACACGCATACATGTATATATATATATATATATATATATATCTGCCTTTCTCTTACTGTTTTCCTTCACATCACTCTCTGCCACTCCCCCCCCCCCCCCCCCCCCCTACTCTGTCTCTATCCTTCTCTATACTTCTCCCGATTTCTCTCTTGTGCTAAATATTTCAAACTATGTTTTTCTGTCAGGCAGAAAGCCGACTATTTTCCTTCGAGGCTCGCTTACAGCAGACGATACATACATTGATATTTTTGTTATTATTTTTTTTTCTCATTATCTACAGGTCGTCAGAAGTAACATCTCTGCAAGTGGGCCGAGTTTCGTTCGTGACTTGAAAAATCATTTTAATAGAAAAAAAAAGCACATGTATATAAAATTTCACTATCAGTTTCATTCATCTTTACTACGTAATCGTCTAACCCAGTGTTGATGGGGTACAAAATGTAAATAATGTATTTATATTGGGGTAAACGATATCACTATTTCATTAGAAGGAAACATTAAATAAGATTATTACATTATAGTGTTTATAATTCAAGTTTGTTTATTTATTATCCTTCTGCAAGTAAATGGAGGAACAATTTTATATTCATATTGCTACAATTTTCATTATTAGTTCGCTTTACATCATATCCTTTTGCTATGAACTTAAATATGGAGATTTATAATGCTGGAGGGAAAGTAAGTGCAATTAGAACATTACCTACAAATAATCAAGCTTGAAAATATGCACTTTATTTCCATAATAACATTTGTTTCCCATTAATCAAATAACCACGTAAATATTTCTGTGAATAGAGGAAGGAATTGAAATAATTTCCAAGGCAGATTACTCTTCTTTTTTTTTTCTTTTTTTTCTTTTTTTACCTGCCATGTTGCCTACTTCCACACATTTTTAACTTTATATCTGTTAAACCTTACACCTCACTTTAGCATTACTTTACAGAATGTATGATTACTATCTGTGAAATTATATGAACTTCTTTACCGATTCTCATTTGTATCATACGGTTAGACAGAGTTACAAATACCTTATAAAAATTTCAAGCCGTAACATTCCGTTCCGAGGAATAGAAAAGAGGAATGTTACAATAAATTGACCAATTTCCGTCAAAATTTGATAGATACTGTGGCAATGTAAATAAAAATTGAAATGCGATTTATTTTCAAGAGCCTCGAGATAAAAGTACAATTATCAGTAATGTAGCACGCCAATTTAGAGGAGAATATGATAAATATGAAATACAATAAAATGGAATCGTCTATCCTATAAATAAACTATAATGGAATTAGGTTTGCATCATAACTACTATGGAATGGGTCTCGAATTTTGATGCTTTTGAAATATCTTCTAGAGAAAAACCCTTGAACTATTTTAGGGGAGCGTTCAATATTCGTGGTTCTATTATATAATCATGATCGTGGGGGTGTTGTTATTTGATTTTCTGAATATATGAGATAAACCTCGCAATAAAGAAATCAATTAATATTTAAACAAAAATAAATCGCACGTATTCGGTAGTAAAATATTTGTGTGTACTGTGCTACGAACAAGGTGAGCAATGACAAGCACTCCCAACTGGAAATGGAGGGGGAAAAAGGAATATAGGGGAATTAATAGGAGGAAGTGAAGGAGGGGGGGGGGAAAAAAAGGGGGAGAAAGGGAATATACGCTCCCCCCCCCCCTGCCAAAAGGAAAATTAATGTGTAAAGAGATGAAACTGACAAAGAGAGAGGGGGGGGGGGGGCGAGAGAAAGAAAGGGGAGATGAGGTTGAGTGAGCCGCTGAGAGAAAGAGATAGGGAGAGAGAGAAAGAGAGAGAGAGAGAAGAGAGAGAGAGAGAAAGCATACATCAAGAAACATTGAGAAAGATGATGAAAAATGGAGGGAGAGATGAAGGGTGATGAATGGCTGAGTGAAAACGAGACATACAGAGAGAGGTAAAAGTCTGATAATGGGATAAATGAATAGTTAGGAAGTGAATGGAATATAAAAAAAAGGAAAAGGGAGAGAGTGGGAGGGATAGAGAGATAATGAAAGAGAGAGAGAAAAAAAGAGAGAGATAGGGTAGGTGGGGGGGGGGGAGAACGAGAGAGAGAGAGAGAGAGTGAACGAGAGAGAGGAAGGAGAGGGAGAATGTGGACTTCTTAGAATGATATGTTGGTATTTTCATATTGTTGTTTTTTTTTTCATTGTTTTTTGTTTTTCTTTCTATGATTAGTTTTTGTTAGTACTGGAATTTCAAGATTATCTATTACTTTCTTGAGTTTCTCGACTAAAACTAATGTTCTTGAAATTTCACTCTTCATTTTCTTCTTACAATTCACGATGTTTTACGATTGGTCCGCTCCTGGCCAATTTATATGGATGTGTACTATCTCTTGGAACTTAGCTAAATTAGTGTATTATTTTTTTTTTTTAACTCGGCCCATCATTAATGATCTTATTCTTTCGTTTATATTGTTTTTTTTTTCTTCTTAACACTCCATCAAGGGCAAATGAAAAGAGAAAAGAAATAAGTAATACCCCCCAAAAAAAATAAAAAATAATAAAAAAAATAAAATGATAAAATAAAAGGAAATATAAATAGGGTTCTTAACAGATTGATGCGGCATGGCTTGGAGTTGAACACTATAAACGGACATCTTCATTGCGTTTATTTCAATAAAAGTCACGCCCGAAATATTCTTGTAATATGACTAAACGTGTTAGTACTATATATAAAAAGAGAATGATATAAAAAAATCATTTATCATGTATAAACTAAGGGTATTATTCCATTTTTTTAAAATTTTTTTTAGACTAAATAAGAATATTCTTTTTTAATGTTACTAGCTCCATCGGTGTAACCAATGTCAAACAATCAATGAAACAGCTTTGTCCATCCATTAATTCATCTGTTGAATTTTTGAATTAATAAACGAATGAATGATTTTTTGTTTAGTATATATATATATATATATATATATATATATATATATATATATATATATATATATATATCTTTATATATATATACTAACCCATGGTACTTTTTACCAACATACATACATTACAGGGGGGGGGGGGTAACAGCAGTCACAAAATACAAATGAATAAAATACGCATTTTTGTTTAATTTTCAATAATTTAATAAATATGTATATAATTATATTTCCCAAGAGTGGACGTTTCACAAATTATTTTACAGGACATTACATGCGTCTCCGAAAACCGAGCAAGAAAAACAAATCTGCTTTGAAGTACGTTTTTGGACATTTCAACGAATTTCCGTATGATATCATCATTCTAACAATAATACATGAGCATTTACATACATAGTGCACACTGAAGAATATAATGATGATGCTTCATATATTTCTTTACCAAATGAACAAAAATATAGTACAGCCGTTCCACTATCAAATATTCAAGGTTTTGTGTCTTTACTATAATATCTGATATTTTTCATACATTATAAACATGATAAATGACATACCTTCGTTAGCTCAAAGGTGTTTTAATGAGATCGTATTTTGCAAGCAACCATTACTTTTAACATCATTATTATGGTATCTCACAAATATACATACATCAATATTTTCTTTTTCCTCGAGCTTAACGTTTGCTATCAACAAGCAGAATCTTATTTTGGAAAATGCTTCAAACTCATGTTATCAAGCTCTTAATATCAACTTGTCATGTGGGGGGGGGGGGATGTGAAAACAGCAACGCCTTTGTTTTCATTTGACAAACAAAATTAAGACTTTAAAGAGGGCGTTTCATGGAATGTGTTGAAACATATTTAAAAAATAATAAAAACTATGATTAATAATGATAATAATATTCCTACGCCAATACTTGACATGAAAATATTTTACACTATCAATTAGTATGATTTTAACCGGTGCATAATCCCCCTATTAAATGCAAACTTTGATATCGTTAAGCTTTAAGGTATAACAAGACATGTTTCAAACACCGTATCTATATTTGTCAGCAATTTATTTTACCAAGAAACGGAAATAGATGAAAAATCAGGTAACTACGTCACTTAATGTTTTGACGTCACATATTCTATCCATACGCTAAATTCATGTTTTGAATAGCAAATGGGAGCTGTTTAATGCTTAGGTCGTGTTCACATTTTCAAAATGCATGAATCTGCTACATTAACACTCACTGTTCCACTGTGCCATTTGGCACAGACTCTACACACAAATCCCAAGTGAGAATACTTATGCGGAATTAAATCTGAGCGTAATCTATAGAGTGATGCAAGAGGTATACGAAATGATTATGACGAAGACAAAATTTTAACCTGGTAAGACAGACATATAAACTAAAAGACAACACAATGAAAAGAAATAAGTAATGAATGAAATGATAAAGAAAAACCTTAAAAAAAAAAAAAAACCCATCATATTATTCTATTGTTTCTTCATCGTACAAAGCTATCTGAAGATGTAGAGGGGAAAGAGAGAGAGAGAGATATAAAGAGAGGGAGACGAAGATTGAGAGGCCGATAATGAGAAAGATCAAGAGATAGAGATAGCGAAAAAGGAGATTTAAGAGGGAGAGATATTTCATTTTTACACACTGTAAACGTTAAATGGGGTTTCCCTGTATTAAGCCCATGGAAAATATAATTCAGTAGACATCGGGACCTGCATGGTCTCATCTAAAACATGAATATTTTACTTTACTTATGATTAAAGGTACTCATCGTGATTTCCGTGTTTTAACATAGTATCCATCGAAAACTTTGGGAATATCAAAAAATAACAAATACAATCAAACATAATTGAACGAAGTGATTTTTTTTTTCTTTTAGTACACAATGATTTTATTCATCAGACAGGTTATTTTAGGTTTCATAAAAATCCATCTTCCAATCTTTACAAATTTACCGCAAACACTACTGATCTGCTGCGAGTATTTAGATTATCAATATTACTTAAGAACCCAACCTCATAGCGAAATTACATTTTCTACGTTGTATGTAAACTAGTTTTTTAAACCAAATCACATGAAAATAAAAATAATGAAGTGTACTGTCTGTAGAAATGATACGAAAATTCATTAGTGATTGGTGATAGTCAATTATGATCAAATTATGATCAAATTAAGCGACGATACTAAGGCATTTTTTATTATTTTTTTTTTTAGTCAACATCGACTTTGTCTTAATTATGGGTTCTGCTCTTTTGGATTGAATTCTAATATGATCGTCTAAAATAACATCAGAAAAGAACTGCTTTTTTATCGTCTTCCGAACGGTAAGAAGTGGGGTACCCTTTCTCGTAGCCTGTTTTTAATAGTGCGCCCCCTCTTGTTCGAGAAATCGCTCAACGAAGATGACGATGATGATGCTTGCTGGGAGGCGCCGTTGTATCGTGATCGTTTTCCAAACGGCAGAGGGCGTAGGTTAGCATTGGGGTTGAGACCGCCGACGTTCCGGCATTGCCTGCCTCGGCATCGGTTTCTTTTATCGTAATCAACATTGACGGAATCGGCGGTTGTGAGATCGGCATCTGCTTCGAGTAATGCTTCGTTTAGGTGGGTCTGCTGGGGGAGACTTAGCCCGGAGATCGCCGCGAGGAGTCGGTGGGTCGTGGCCTTGTCCAATTTATCCGGCTGAATGTTCTTCATAAGACGTGCTATCACAGTCATCAACAAATCATCTACATCACTGTCCACATCCTGTTGAGTAGCAGCGTCTGCTACATCATAGGTGGGCCCTGGCTTCGAATCTGCAATGCAGATGGTAATAAAACAAATGATTAGATAAGAAACCACACAAAGTAGTTTCATCTTATGGAGTGGATACACGGCCCAGGCCTTACTGGCTAAAGACTTTTTTTCTTTTTCTTCTTCTTTTTAACAGGGTCTTCTTGTTAAAAAAAAAAATAACAATGATAAGAATATACCAATATCTATCTAGGGAAGTTTGTTAAATTGAATGAAGTTATAAATTTGCCACATATAATCGATTTAAATAGATTTTTTTCTTTGAAAGTGCATTTCTTTATGGGTTTTGTATTTCATATTGTACATCAATGCTATTGGAAATGATAATTATCATTGTGTTGAAATGTAATATATGTATGAGCCCGAAATGAAGTTACAAGTACTGCCAAATTAAAGATGGTACTTCAACACCCCTGAATAAACACACAATATATTATAAAAATCAATAATTCTTAATTATGATTATAATTATATGCTATCATAGAAATTTTCAGAGAAAAATGCAGATTTTTGAAAAGATATTACCTTATTTCAACATTAAACTGTAGTAAACAAATGGAAAAAAAATAATGGACAAAAAAGAAACTCAAATGTAATTTTCAGTAATTCTAATGTATAAAGTTGGGTAAAGTAATAAGGTTTGGTATCATAAGAAATGGTAATGAATGTTTTTTACACAATATTTTGTGAAATAATAGATGTTTAATGAAGTGCAGACATTTGAAAGGTAAAAGCTAAACCCCTTGGCACAGTAAGATATATATAATTTAACATTAAATAAATCAACAGTGGGAGAGATGATGAAATTAATCTCTACAACGCTTGTTTTATTTATTGTTAACTTTGGTGTTATTTTCATCAACCGAGGCAAGACAGTTATTGTATGTATATATATATATGCATATATACTATTCCGAAATGATTTTGTTAAGTGCAATATCAAACAACTCTTTTAAACGCAGATGTTTTATGAAAAGAACGGGATCAGACGGTGTCTTGTTCCGTCGTCCAATTATCGCTGATGACAAATTTTCACAACCTCGGTTCATCCAGAAAAAAAAGTAAAAAGGAGAGAAGACACACAATTAATGAGCACTTAAATATTCGTTGTTGGGTGAGCGCCATGTGTAAATCTTTGCAGAGTTGTTCAAATATTAAAGCTTTGATTCCCCCAGGTAATGGTTTCAAGAGCTCGTCTGTGATTTCCCGTTGCCTGTCTACTCTTTCCCCCAACTTAAAAAAAAAAGGTCGCTGTCTTTATATTATTATTGGTCATCATATTGTCACTACACTGTTTTGATAATGTTGCTCTTAAAAGTTTTCGTTGTTGCTGGCAATTTCGGTATACATACCCTTTCCATTTAAAACATCAGTTCGATGAGGTCATGTTTTAAACGATTTACTCAGTGCATTAACATTTTCTGTCATACGCTTAGAGTTATGGTATACACAACTTAGAAGTAGATGGTTGATCTGGTTAACGCGAAGTTCATGTTAATAATAGCGTATTTAATCAATGTTGCTATTTTATGTAATGTTCGTCTGAAAGTGGAAAATAAAGTACGAGTGTAAATTTAAATTAAACAACTGCATCATACAAAAATAAATATATTTTTTGTTATTCAATGTCTCAATGTCCTTAGTTGTCAAACGGAAAATGAGCATGATCAGTTTATTACAATTTAGACAAAGAAGGGGATATTTGAAATCGTTCTGAAAGACCTATCCCATCATCTCTCCTTTCATACTAAATGATGCTCTCCCATGGCATAATGTACGATATAACCTTTCCTTTGTGACGATGTTTTTCGATCTAATGTCATGTGACCTACTTCAAAGTAATCATTTCGTTTATTCTAGCATCAAAAGGTTGCCATTTCAATTTCAATTCATCCTATTGACAGGGATCGCCCCTAAACATCTTTAATTACGATGTTGTTGGTGATTGTTAAGGTAAATTACACAAAAGGGGTGTGACGCATTCGCCGACTTTCTCCCGTAATAAAAGCGGATCAGTTGATTATGTTCCTAAATAGATTTAGCACACGAACCCTCATTTAGGGAACGACCATGCATACTTGATCCTTAGCCCATGGCAACAGTAAGGGAGATGAGTGTGTTATCGTGTTTAGATAATTTAAGAAAATTACTTCAATGTTCAAATGATACACGTCGATTTTCGCCAGCCGGGGCAAACAGATATTGTTACAAAAATGTACTACCTTTTTTCCAAATAATTGCTTTTTACAAATTTATTAAATATCTGATCTCATGTACTTAGTTGAAACAAGATAGGCAACATAATTGGAAGCCTATAATGGTTCCAACTGCTGGGATAGAATAAGCGAAATGCGGTACCTTGGAAAATGATAGTAAATATATATGATGAGGTCATAAAAAAGTTGTACAGCTATAATTGCGTCAGCTTTAATTTAAAAGGCCTGGTCCCATCTAGAATTTGAAAAGGTTGATATACATTTGGCTAAAGGTATTCATCGCGATTTATGTGTTTTAACAGAATATCCATTGAAAGCTTTGGGAGTATTAAAATTAACAAATAAAATCAAACATGTATTCAAAATAACGATAAAGATAACATTAAATCGTTCCCAAATCCCTTCCCTCTCTCGCCTGTGTGGAACATAATTTGTAAATGGTTGTTGTAGGTCAGATCTCAACTATTTATGCTAAGGAGTCTCCCTCAACAATTTTATCTTCTCTTTTGGGATCGCTCTGGGCGAGCTTATTTCTTCGGGCAACACGTATAAACGATAATTTCTGTGAGTTTAGGTGTGACCATTCTTATGGTTATCATTCCTTTATTTTATAATTATACAGTTTATCGTTATCGTTATCGTTATCGTTCCAGGTTTGACCAGGCATTGGATAATAAAAAACGATTATCATGTAGTGCTTATTTTGATAAGTTTCTAAAAATTTCAAATTCGAGCCTTTCTACGAAAATGAACAAAGCCATTTGGGGGTAATTTTGATGTAGTTATTTTTCTATATAAAATGTTTCAAAAAGGTATTAAACATAAACAACAGGATAAAAACTACTTTCGAAAAATCATCTGAAGGCAATTTCAATAGCCCTGTCTATCACCTTTAGAAATGTGCGAACATTACAATGGCGTATTACGTAATCCGAACCTGATTTCTATGGGCAGTACAATAGGCCTTTGAAATTGCCCTTGAGTTTATTTTTCGAAAGTAGTTTTTATCGTGTTAAACTTATTTTGTACGTATCAGCCACTTCCACTTTTTATTCAGTAAAGTGAAATAGTAGAGCCTATCTTTTAGAGGATAGGCCTATCAACAAAAACATTCAATATGTTGTACTTGGGACAATAAGATACAACTACTGTATTTGGGCACCCTACCCCTCCCCATAACCACTCCCCGCCCCCTCCCCCTCTCAAAAATGCAAATGGGACTGAATGTTTGACGTCACTAATTAACTCGTCAGTATATTAATGATGGTAAAATAAGCAAAAGTAAATTGTTAGATACAACAGATTTCACGAACGACAGCCTCATTTGATAATTAACGGATCAATAATTTGTTTTGTATTAAAATTGTTTTCAATTGGATCCGTGTATGGCATCATTTAACAGCTTAATTGTAATCCAAATGCAATTTGTCGGAATCCCGCCTAATGGCCAAGGTATTTAGGGGGAAAATAACATAGGCTCGTGAAATAAAATTGGCAACAAAGAAAGAATAGTCGTTTTGTTGAAGTCATGTTCAGTCTGCCTTACGTCAGAGCATTTTTATTAGTATTTTTTCATCACGCTCACGAGAGGCGGTATACGGCTTCTTTATAACAATTTAAATTAGTAATAACAACAGCTTATAGACCGTGACCAGTTTGTAACCGGCCAAAGCCCCTTATAATGACTACTTAGTTACAGCAAGATAACTCACTCCTAAAAAAACAAAACAACATAATGACACTAGTCTAAATTTCTATAACATACAATTTTGAAGTACCTCTTTAGGTGGAGACAACCCGGCTTAAACAATTTCCGAAATGTTTATCATGCGATGAATCAGATAATTCTGGATTACAGTAATCATAACAAATGATCAAATTCTTGCTGGAAATTACATCCGCTGAAAAGCACTACTCACTATTGTGCGCGTGTGTCTACATGGGCATAATACTTGATGGGTCGTATCCACTAAATCGCTTTTGATATTATTTCGTAGCGCATTACGCAACAATTTTATTTTTTATGCTAAAATTTTTTTTAAAGATGTTTATTATTTGTAGTGTTGTGGAATTATTGTAATTGCGTTGATTACGTGAAAATGTATCCTTCTCATTACCACAAAATGTGACGTTCAACTATAAATTTCTCTTTCCCAATGACGTATGCATTTGCTTTGATAAGCTCTGTTTGTATCGGAGCATGCTTAGATAAATTACTTACAACTTTAAATAATACACTGTAATTTAAAAGTGGTTAATATTCTAAGCAGCGCTGAATTGTACTTCGCACTGTACTGTCACTTTTGCAGGTGCCTCCCATCAGTCTTAAACAAGTAGACAGTTATGCAGCGATGCACATGTCTGAGTATCCCACCCCCCCCCCCCCCCCCCCCCCCCCCCCGCACACACGAACGTAAATTCTCTACATATCAGAGGTGATATTTTGTGCTACAAGTACATTATGAGGGATTGAAGTTTGTATCAATCCTTTTGTCGTACGCAGCAAAACAACAACAACAACAACAACAACAACAAACTATTTCACCTTAAGGGGAAGATGTTTAATTTTGTAATTATTTTTCCTACTATTTGGATTCGTAATAGTTCAACATGTTAAAAGTTACTTTCCGACTCAATGCTGAACTGTAGTTACACGAAAAAAATACTCATATTTTCCACAACTTTCTTTCAATTATAATGCCTGGAAAACATTGTTTTCATTAAAAAAGAAGAATAAAAGTACTCCATATATATGTGTATATGTGTATATAATTTATTTCGTCACGCGCTCTCTGCCACAAACACGCGATGCAGTTATTCAAGCATAATTATGTTAACACGCACCTAGTTCATTTTCTTACAAAAGTGAATCATGAGGTACGAACATTACTTTAAACTTGTCAATGACGAATTAAAAAAAAAATGTTATAGGAATTGACTTTCAGTGACTTAATACGATCATCAATTTGTCGAATAATTGCGACTATTTTTATTTTGATTTTTTATTCAGTAGTGGGAATTTCAATTACGACGCATCAGAATGGATTCTTCTCTCATTGCGTGCATTATGGCAACAATGCTTTGCAATGGTGGTTATTGCATTTTCTGGTAAAGCAACAGAAACACATTTTTGTTTGATTTTGATTTTCGTTTCCAATTCCTTTTGTATTTTTGTTTGATTACCTTTTACATTTGTTATATTGCATTTCGCGTTTCAAATGCCGTTATGTGATATGAAGGTAGCAACGGAAGCTTAGCTGTTGCTATACCGTAGTATCGTCTAACCAAGTTAAGATCTGGATGAAACTTTCGGCTAATTTTGCTACATTATCTCAAGATGATCTCTGGTTTTTGGAAGACCTATAACAAGTACATTCCCTGATCTCGGACAATGGTAGTGTGTGTGTGTGTGGGGGGGGGGGGGGAGGGGTGTCGAGGGCACCTTTTTGTCCACGCATCAAAAGGTACCCCCCCCCCCACACACACACACACATACTTGCATTGTCCAAGCCCGACGTTCCACTCTCTCTGGTTTAGAAGAAGAGAAAAATATATAAAAATGGAAGGAGTGAGAATAGGTTTATCAGAAAGCAAAAAAAAAAAAAAAAAAGTTGATTTGTAAAGAACCGCCAAGTGTCTTACCGATATAGAGATTTGCAGGAACGTAGTCTTCACCGGTGGCTGCAGCACTGAACAAAGCCAGTAGGACCGTAACCGCCGTAACACTAGTCCGCACCTCCATCTTGTGGACCTCGCGAGCTGAAATGGTAAAGAAAGATGATTCTAAGATTTCAGTTAGGTAAACACAAGGATGATAATGGTGCATCTCCGGTAGATGTTAAACGACCATCACTTGAGGATTTTCTTTTTGTTTCATATTCCTAATCCTCGCTGTGAAGTGTATACGACGTAATAAACAAATCAACATTGACCTTTACCTGACCCACACCTAAATAATACGTCGTATCACATACGAGAAGCCCAACACTTTCACCATTTTAAACAGAGAGGGCCCATCTGTATTGTCTTTGATAATCTAGACGCGGGAATAAATATCAGTTTTGGCGCCAATTTCAAATCGGAGGCGGTCCCGTTTCCTTCATATTAATGACGCTTATGTTCTAAATCAATACTCTTATGTTATACTCCCACTCGATATAGTAATCCCGATTATGGTCCTTTTGGGTTAAACCTGAGAATGTTGGTTTACTTTGACCTTGTATATCATCATGCTGATAAGTATTATTTGTTTGGATAAAGGTTAGAATTTACAACGGGCATGCAAAGTTTATGCCATATCAATAGAGCATAATTATGTCTACTTCAATAAGACAGTTCTTAATTAGCACGTACATGGTACTAATGACCCTGATATGACCCCAATTTGTACGCGCACGGGCTGCGCCTTTTTTTTTTTTTCTTCCGTACCACAGCGAGGCCAGAAACCCGTTTTGAAGACTTTGAAAGAGATTACAAGTATAAGACTTGTATTTTCTCAAAGTTTCACCTTATTTTCAATTCAGCAAGAGAAAATTTGCTAACGTATCCCTCGACCTCGGGATCTCTTCATGAGAGCGCACCGACCATCCCATTGCGCCACACAGAAGAGTTACTCGATGAGTTAGCTCGTTTTTATTAAATCCCTACAATGTGTTTTTCATGAATATTCATGCCGACTAGTCTTGACGGAATAAACCGTATTATCACTTAACAGCCATAGACTTTTGCCTCGCTATGGTACGGGGAAAAAAAAAGCGGACGGGCTACTTGCTTAACAATTAAAATCATACAGGCGCGCTCATCATAGTGTGCGCACACTTTGGAAGCACATTAAAGTCAATTGTACTCGGTACAAATGACCTTTTATATGTACATTAAAAAAAAACACCCCAAAACGTTATATGTAAATGCGCAAATCGTTAGGAAGAACTCGTTTATTCTTTAAGCACCTGTTCACATAATAGTTTATGGATTTATATCGATTATAATTAAACTATATGATATTATTATTTTGATACTGTAAACTGATAAATGTGTATAGGCCTAAAATATATTACTGTAAATTGTCCCTGTATATTGCGTCTTTCAAATTAATCAATTTGTTCAAGTCCATATTTTTGTCTCCCAAGGACTGGCCAGGACTTTTTTTTTTTTAAAGAGTAAAGGACTTTTTCTTCTCTAATAGGTGTTTTGTTTTTAATGTTGTTTTTCTTCTCTAATCTTTGTTTTGTTTTTAATGTTATTTTCCTTCTCTAATCTGTGTTTTGTTTTTAGTGTTGTTTTATTTCATGTAAAATTATTGTTTGCGCTTTACTGTCTTGTTAATATAATAATAACGACTGCGCTAGTGACAGTGTTGCATATGTACGAGGGGCTGCAGAAATGGAGTTGAATGTTATTCGCAACTTTGTTGCAAACAAACCACATTTAGCACCTATTGTAAAGATGAAACATAATTTATCGTATCAAGGGATATTTCCTTTTCTTGAAATCACAAGGGGCGAGACTTCTCTTACGTCACCGGGGCAAGCGGGGAGTACAGGAGGCGACAGACCATATAACTTGGTGTGATCTTTAGGCTTTTTGACGCTCTAACATTTTGTGACCTTTTTCCTCCTTTCCGGTGTAGATGGCAAAGTGAACGAATCAAATTGAATTGGGGGCGATGATCGTGAAGCCCGTAGGGGTCTTGTATAATGCTTGTCATAGTTGATAAACCTCAACACGTTCCTTAAATTGTGCCAAATTAAATGAATTTGTGGAAGGGGTTGCTTTTTGGCGAATCCACTCTTTTTTTTTATGTATTACCCTTCCTATAATTTCATCTATATCCCGATTTCCAATGAAAGCCTGTCAAAAAATCGCACTTATTTGCGAATGTCATGAAATATTTTGACTCCGGCCAAAAATACACACGGACAAAAGACGAAATACACAGACGGAAAAGAGACGACGGGAGAAAACCAGTATGTGGATGAGGAAAACCAAAACATCCCGTTTTGGAAGTTCTGAGTTCAGTTTGGGTGTTCAAGAGTTTGGATATCACAATGTGACAAGAAGACACTTGTATCATCCGCAAAATCTGCTGAAACATCACAAGTATCATTAATGTAAATGAGAAATAATAGAGGGCCTAGAATAGATCCCTGTGGCTCCACCTATCAAACCATTCCCTGCATTATACCTGTAGCATAATTTTGAAATATATTTCAAAGAGGCTAGCCACGTTTTATTCCTTATTTTCGTACTCTGCTAGTGCAGTATCATACAGAAGGTCTGCCATAATATTAGGCTATTCTTTCAGAATAAATATGGGATCCATGGTTATACACTATGCAATGTATACGAAGAACTTAGAGGTGACATGGTGAAGGGAAGGATAAAACAAACTATTAATAATAATACATGGACAATAAGACTCAAGGGAATGTAATGGTTGTGTCTGCACAACCAATCGTTCCCCGCCTTCCTCTCCATTGGTACACCCTCGAGGCGACATTGGCACTGCTTATAAAGGCCATGGAGAATTCCAACATGTTCACGTGAACCATCGTAAAGTGCCTTACACACGAGCGTCAGGACCTGTTACCCCATTCAAGTCTCCCTGTATCATGCCTTGGGAGGGAAACGACACTATCAATTCGAGACTAGTTCTTTTTCAGCTGGATTATTCTTTTCCCGCATTCAGCACATTACTTGGGGATACTACGACGTAATGTTCCGGTGAAAATATTGCTTCACGGTCAATTCTCTACACTAATCAAAGTCATAACTTCAATTTTGGATGTCCCACTATGCGTGGCCCTAACCCTAAACATACCCTAAAGCCTAATGGTATCCTTCACGGTAAGCTTATATTTTTCTTTCGGAATGAAGTCCAGCTAGGCTTAATGTCACATGAGAAAATTTAATTTTATACCATAAGGGGAGTCTTTGAATTCTGTTTCCATAAAGTGTGTGAATAAGCACATCCAGATAAGGGGGAAACAATCCGCCAGCGCTAAGAGCAGTGTGCAATACATTTCTATCATAAGGACATAACTTTCTGCTTTCGCTGCAAAATAAGAAAAGCACAAAAAGCCGAGTCTGCACTTACTCACTGCAAACAAACAACCTCCCTTGTGACCCTGCGTTAAAAATCGCACTTCAGAAAGGAGGAGGGGTGAAAGCAGGTGAAATGCCTCTCGAAGAAGGTTTACCAAATGCCAAACAACACCGTCCAACAAAGAATATACTTAATTATTACCGCGTAAAAGTAAATCTAAGCATATTTAGCTTAAGGCAGTCATGTGAGTGTATATCTTTTTACATTTAGCAATTTTAAACCGAGAGGTTTGAACGTGACGCAAATGGAAATAATTCACTTAAGTTACTTGTATCTGATTAACGGCAAAACGGGGGATTATGTCAAGGGCAAATCTTGAGAAAGTAATTCGCCATCTTTAGTTTTATATGTTCAAAACAAAACAGAACATTGTCTGTCGGTGTCTTAGCATAACTGTATATAAGTATCAAATGCGTCCCTTGGAGAAATTTAGGCTCAAAATTTCGTAGCTACGAGCATAACGATTTGTGATCATTCAATGAACATCTAAAGTGATCAATAAACGGAGATTTTATGATGGGTATGTATATGTTCATATATATTATTATCTTCTATTTTTTTCTTCATTTTTTTTTTTTTTTTTTTGGTCCATATCATACAAAGATGAAAGAAAAATTGGGATGGCGAAAAACACCGGCAAGTGATGAATCATGCTCTTTCCTTGAATATATTAGTTTCCCATTTCACAAAGTAAATTTCAGAACATAACCAATATTCTAAATCAATCAGTACCTATTTGCTCGGTAACAAGGATGTAATTTCAGTGTTATGAACATTCTTTTTTTCCAGAAGTGAATATGAGAAACAAATAGGTAAATTCAGTGTGATGAGTATGTGCAAAACGATGGAATTGAAAGTAGGAGAGAGAGAGAGAGAGTTGGGAAAGAGATGGAGAGATGGAAAGAGATGGAGAGATGGAAATGGATGGAGAAATAGACTGAGATACAGAGATCGTAGTGTCGTTCTCCAGCTTGTACCGGTGGAATTTTAAAGTTTGTTTGAAGATTCAAATAACTGCTTAGTATTAACCCGTTTTCCGTAGGCAATGAGTTCATTTCATAATCTGCGTTTATTTCAACATGATAAGTTTATAAGATAGGAACTCTGACTCTTTTCTCTCTCTCTACGTCTCCCTTTTTCTCTTTCTTGCTCTTGTGATCTACCCCTTCTCTCTCTCTCTCTCTCTCTCTCTCTCTCTCTCTCTCTCTCTCTATTTTGCTCTATTTCTATATCCCCTTATTTTTCTCGCATAGGCTTTTGCGCGCTACCCCCATTTTTTCTCTTTTTCTCTCTCCGACCTCTTTCCTTTTGCTTTCTTTTACTTTTTAGACTCTCTACCCCATTCTTATTCTTATAATATGCAACCCCCAACTCCCTTTACAACTTCAGCGTTGAAGATGTACTTTTCGGTTAAGTTAGTTAAGTAAAATCCTGTTTAAACAGTATCCAATTTGCATGTATTACCAGCGCTCCAATGAGTTGTAAACTAACCATTTCTTAAATAAATAATGTGTTGCTAGTCAACTGATCACTTCATAGCATCGAATTACGAAAACAATGCAATAAATACAGTCCTGTAGAAAATGCAGGCTAATAAATATAAACACAATTGATATGAATACATGCAGGAAATACACAATTAAAATCTCAATACATACAAAAAAAAAAAACCCCAAAACAACACATACAATATATATGGCTATGTGTAATCTATTCACCGTAACAGAAATAGAAGAGATCATTTGTTTTTCAGTATTTCCTCCATTTCCTTACCCACTAATATAGCTGAATACATTTTCACGATGTCGCACTCTCATCAGATTGGAGCATTACCATATTTATTGGGGATTCGCCATTTCGGCGGTGTCGAAATCGAATACTACATAAGAATTACCGTAGCCTTGCCGAGACGTAGGAAGCAATTCAATAACCAGGATGAAAATGATTGCGTTTCACAGAGGTATCATGATTTGTTTGCCTCATTTCGACTATGGACATGACACCACCTTTGACCAAGGCGAGTTTTTCTTTTTTCTTTTTTCTTTTCTTCTTCTTCTTCTTCTTCTTCTTCTTCTTCTTCTTCTTCTTCTTCTTCTTCTTCTTCTTCTTCTTCTCCTTCTTCTTCTTCACTTCGAACAATTCTACGACGCATATTCAATTGCTATGCAGTCCATATACATGGAGGTTAAACCCAGCCCTTTAATTGCGCCTATTCTATATTCATCATTTTGATGACATGGATGACATGAAGCCAAGAAACAAAGTGTAGCTAGAGCAAGATATCGATTTTTTTGTTGATTTTTTTTTCATACAATATAAAGATAAAAAGAAGCATCATCCAAAAGTCGTCACTGAAAATAAAATAAGAGATGAATTAGTAAAAATATGAAGAGCTGGTTACATTTGTCCGATAAAGATAGTGATAACGAGATTTTAGATTAAAAGTAAATCCTACAATACGGTGTGTAGGTAAAGGTATATGATTGAGTCTGGTGTACCTTTAATCAAAAATATCGCTACCGCTACCAGCTCTTAATCCCTATGGAAATCCCAATCATCTTAACCCATTACCTATTGGAAATATGGAGTTCATTTATCAGAAACATTGCAGAACTAGAGAACCAAGTAGTCAACAGGTTAAGTGGACACAAGGAGAAAGAATCAACTTTCAATCACACATAATTTGAAAAGTGAATAATATTTACTTTTCAAACGTCATATTATGACATTGAAATAGTGCAATGTCAAACCTGATACTGCATATTTTCCATGGAATGTTTGATATTTAAATGCCCAATGGCACATCAAAGATTCAGACATATGTAATTGGGAATGATTTTATTCTTGCATCAGTGATTGCATGCTGATTGTAATATCAGTACAATTTTTAATTGTTCAAACTTGGACCCCTGTAAGCATATTAAGGGTGCTCTCGACTACCCGTTAGCTTATACTCATAATCGAGAATTCAGTTTGATTTCCCAAATGGTATTAGATATAATTTTGCAGGGAATTGAGGTCTTACAAGGCTTATTGAGAATTCAGCAAGGAGATAGTTACCTTCTGTATATTGTTTATTTTATGTTGTCCAAGGAAAGGTTGAGGTGCAATTTTCTGAACCACTTAGTCGTGTACTTTTCAGTATAAATTCCATATATAACTATATAGTTCAGTTACACTGCACATACTGCAGACAGTGTAAATGAACTCTAAGTCCACTAATCCGGATCGTACAAATTGGTTTAAAATCTTCTTGTGAATTGTATGCAATATTTTGATTCTGCTCCCTTCACAACGAGAGTGTGTCTATGACATTGTTAATTGAGTATCTGAATATAAAAACGGCCCAAGTCAGGTCATTTCGAGTAAACAAAAAAAAACTTAATATTTTTTTTATTTGTCCAATAAAATTATATTTGACTATGATGGTAAGACAACATCGTAAATACAAGTTTATGTGTACATTGTTATCATAAATAAAGTTCTCATTACTTGTGGGGGGGGGGGGGTCCTTTTGTTTGATGGACTTGGGCCGTTCTTTGAATCATATGGACTTGGGCCTTTCTTTGAATCATATACAGAGTAGGCTCCTGTAGTATTACATGTAATAGGTATTATAGAAAGAATGCATTAAAGAGTTGTGTTATGTTTTTCAGCTTTTAATCAGTATTGCTTACAAATCTGTGGTTGCATGCTTTGACACAATGTCCCTCATCAACTACCATGTTAATTTATTGGATAGCGTGTGCGTGTGTGTGTGTGCGTGTGTTAAATGAGGTCGCATGCCAACAGTTCAAAAACTTGCAAAACCAAGCACTGTGCATGCATAACACATTTCTTTCTAGACACCCTGACCCAACTCTCTAAGCCTTTTCCTCTGATTCTGCTTCCATTCTGATTCATTTCTGTGTTATTTACCACTTATCTCCTCACCACTGTCCAACAAGTCATGTCCATTATGTATGCCAGCCATCTTTGAAGTTTGGGAGTAAGCAAGCTTAGACAAGGAGTGATGAGAGAGGGCGCTATGATATGAATGTAAAAATGACCCAAGTCCTGGACTTGGGCCATTCTTACATTCATACTAGTTTTCACTCATTCATTTTAGGCACTTCCAGGGGGAATTCAGGTTTATAATTTATACACAAGGTGGGCATATGTATAAGCAACAATTTCCCATGTTTAACTTAATTTGGCCAAAAATTGGACTTGGACCGTTTTTATATTCAGGTACTCAATTCTATGTTCCAATAACATTATATTCGTAATATCCATACTTCATGAAAAATAATAATAATAATAATAATAATAATAATAATAATAATAATAATAATAATAATAATAATAATAATAATAATAATAATAATAATAATAATAATAATAATAATAATAATAATAATAACTAGAAATTTAATTCGTCACTGAAGACGAATTAGGTGGTCTGTCCCTGTGGCAAATTGCTTTGTCAGACGTGATAATATTTCTGGAAGATAATAATCATGATAATGTTGACGACAATGATGATAACATGGCCATATAAGTGATGACAATGACGATAATGATATATTGATAATGATGATCAGAATGGCCACAATAATGACAATAACGATAATCGAAGTCGCATAGCGCCCCTTCAGGTACAATTTTATGGGCGATTTTTTTGAAAAGTGCTTGAAATGGCATAAAACGTCTGCAAAATGAATTTGGGAGGATTTGAATCATTTCTAAATTTTGCGCGCGCATGGACGCGCGGACGTACGCGTATGCGCGCGTTTAACGAATTGACCTTGACTGAAATGACAGTGACCTTAACCATGCGAAATATGAAAGAGAAATGACATTTCATTATGAAGATATAACCATAAGTTGATTTTCACAAAATGGCGCCTGGATGACGTCACAATAACCTGATGACCTTGAAAAAGATGTGGGAACTTGACCTTATTAGGACTGATGACTGACGAAAATATGAAGAAAATTGACCGAGCCGATTTTGAGAAATCGTGATAACGATCTGGACGATTTGATATTGCAGGACATGTGGGAGATTATCCCCTTAGCTTTAATACACGATAGGGAATAAGATTGTACACAAACTACTGCACACTACTTTCCAATTAACATAACACGCAAAATTAGGCAGTTTATGACATTGTCTGTGATGGTATATGTTATAATAGTCGAAGAAGATGGTAAAATGAAAGGAAAAAAAAAAAAAAAAAAAAAAAAAATGGACCCACCGGGAATCGAACCTGGGTCGCCGGAATGGAAGGCAAGTGCTTTACCAATGGACCAAAATATTTCCAATAGAGATAACACGTAAACGAAATACGGGATTCTGAAATCACATTTTGTAGTTAAAAAATTGGCATGATCCCGACATCTGATCAAAAATTCGAGGGCACATTTGTGAAAGCTTATAGTCTCAGCTATAACATATTAAAATTTGGAAGAAAATCGAGCAGAAATTACAAAGATACTGCTCAAAGAAGGCGGGAATGTAGAATCTAGATTTGAGAAAAAGTCATGTTCCATAGAGAATACACGCAAAATGTGAAAAATTGACATGCCTCCTTTAATCGCAAAAATACGCCATGATCCCTTTGTCAAAATGAAAAATCGTGGAACTGATCTTGTAGAGAATTGTCTCAGCTACAACATATCAAAATTTGGAAGAAAATCAACAATCTATTACTGAAATATTGTCAACTGAATACAAAAATTATGACATCATTTTTTCAAAATTGAATTTTTGAGTTCATAGGCAAATATGATGACGTCACAACATTTTTTTGGCCAAAATTTTGCATGAATCGAAATCTACAACTCATAGGCTTTCAGAATATGTAATAAAATTTGGGGGTACCCGTTCATTCTGACGAGCTATGGCGGATTCTAGATAGGCATGTTTTTACCACTTTTTACATTATATTGCCCATTGACTCACGCGCGGATTTTAAAGTTTGACGCAAGCGTGTGGCATTATTAGATGTCGAGAATGACTGAAACTAATTGGAAATTGTCAAGAATTTTATCAGGAATCGATCCCATGCAAAAAACGGCATTTCTACCTTCTGTACGTGCTGCGCACGCGCAAAACGCGCGCGCGGACGCGTACGTACAGAAAATTTTGAAATGCTTAAAATGACCTGAACCGTACTCTACTTTGATCAAAAAGTGATTTTGAGCATTTCTAAATTTTGACGCTCGCGTACGTGCGCGTCATGACGCGCGCGCGCGTTTTGATGAGATGTGATGTTGACCCTTGACCTGAAGTTCATGTGTACCAAATATAGTTCAGTTTTGATCACTTGTAATGAAGATATGATGAATAATGTGATTTTACAAAATGGCGCCTGGATGACGTCACAATGACCTGATGACCTTGAAAAGTTTCGTGTGACATCTTCGTTATGGGCTTTATAACTGGTATGAAAATCACGGAAATTGATCTTGTCAATTTTGAGATATCGTGCGCACAAAATTTTGAGGATAAAAATAATAAAGAAAATTCTGACGAAATTAAGAGGTGATATGTCTACGACATACCACCTAATAATGATAATAATAACAATAATAATAATAATAACAACTAGACATTTAATTCGTCAATGGGGACGAATTAGGTGGTCTGTCTTTAAATGGTAAATTGTAAGATGTGATAATGATTGTGCAAGATAATAATACATGATAATGTGACGATATGGTAAGATCAACGATGACGATGACGATAATGATATAATGATAATGATCATATTGACAATAATGATGACAATAACCACGATAATCTAAGTGGCATAGCACCCCTTCAGGTTCAATTTTCTGGGTAATTTTTTGAAAGTGCTTGAAATGGCATAAAACGTGTGCAAAATAATTGGGAAAGATTTGGAGCATTTCACTGACGCGCAGACGTACGCGTAGGCGCGCTTAACGAAATGACCTTGACTGGAATGACATTGACCTTAACCATACCAAATATGAAAGAGAAATGACATTTCGTTATGAAGATATGACCATAAGTTGATTTTCACAAAATGGCTCCTGGATGACGTCATGATAACCTGATGACCTTGAAAAAGATGCGGGAACTTGACCTTATTAGGACTGATGACTGACGAAAGTATGAAGAAAATTGACTAAGACCATTTTGAGGATACGTGGGAGATGAACCCCATAGCTTTAATATAAGGCAGGGAATCACATTGTACACAAACTACTGCACACTACTTTCCAATAGACATAACACGCAAAATTAGGCAGTTTATTACATTGTTTGAGATGGTATATGTTATAATAGTCGAAGAAGATGGTAAAATGAAAGGCAAAAAAAAAAAAAAAAAAAAAAAAAAAAAAATGGACCCACCGGGAATCGAACCGGGGTCGCCGGAATGGGAGGCAAGTGCTTTACCAATGGACCAAAATATTTCCAATAGAGATAACACGTAGACGAAAAACGTGATTCTCAAATGACATTTTGTAGTTAAAAATTGGGCATGATCCCGACATCTGATCAAAAATTGGAGGGCACACTTGTAAAAGCTCATAGTCTCAGCTATAACATACTAAAATTTGGAAGAGAATCGAGCAGAAATAACAGAGATACTGCTCAAAGAAGACGGGAATGTAGAATCAAGATTTGAGAAAAAGTCATGTCCCATAGAGAATACACGCAAAATGTGAAAAATTGACATGCCTCCTTTAATTGCAAAAAAACGCCATGATACCTTTGTCAAAATGAAAAATTGTCTTGACCAATCTTGTAGAGAATTGTCTCAGCTACAACATATCGAAAATTGGATGAAAATTGACCAACTATGAGTGAAATATTGTCAAATGAATAGAAAATTTATGACGTCATTTTTTCAAAATCGAATTTTTGAGTTCATAGGCAAATATGATGACGTCACAAAATGCGATCGGCCAAAATTTTGCATGAATCGAAATCTACAATTCATAGGCTTTCAGAATATGTAATAAAATTTGGGGGTATCCAGGCATTCTAACGAGCTATGGCGGATTCTAGATAGGCATGTTTTTACCACTTTTTACATTATATTGCCCATTGACGCGCGCACGAATTTGAAAGTTTGACGCGCGCGTGTGGCAATACAGAAGGTCGAGAATGACTGTAAATAGTTGGAAATTGTCAAGAATAGTGTCATGAATACAAACCATGCAAAAAAAACGGAGTTTTTTACGTTCTATACGCGCTGCGTACGCGCATAACGCGCGCGCGGACGCGCACGGACGGAAAATTTTGAAATGCTTAAAATGTCCTGAACCGTACTCTCCTTTGATTAAAAAGTGATTTTGAGCAATTCTAAATTTTGACGCGCGCGTACGTGCGCGTCATGACGTGCCCGCGGATTTTGCTGACATTTTACATTGACACTTGACCTGAAGTTTATGTGTTGTAAATATGGTTGATTTTTGATGATCCGTTGTGATGATATGATTGATAATCTGATTTCACAAAATGGCGCCTGGATGACGTCATGATGACCTGATGACCTTGAAAAAATTTCTGGCACTTGACCATTATATGCCTGATAATTGATTGAAATTTTATGAAAAATGAGCGAACCGAATTTGAGAAAACACGCTCACAAGAAAGTGGTGGAAAAATAAAAATAAATAATAAAGAAACTAGACTTTGAATTCGTCACTGAAGACGAATTAGGTGGTCTGTCTGCCCATTGGCAAATTGCTTTGGAAGATGATGTGATAATGGTGCAAGATAATCCTGATAATGTTGACGAAAATGATAAGATGGTCAAGTGATGACAATGACGATGATATATTGATAATGATGATCATAATGACAATAATAACAATAACCACGATAACCTAAGTGGCATAGCGCCCCTTCAAGTTCAAATTTATGGGCGATTTTTCAAAAAGTGCTTGAAATGGCATAAAACGTGTGCAAAAAGAATTTAGGAGGATTTGGAGAATTTCTAAATCTTACGCGCGCACGGACGCGCGCACGGACGCGTACGCGCGCGTTTAATGAAATGACCTTGACTGGAATGACAGCGACTTTGACTATGCCAAATATGAAAGAGAAATGACATTTCGTTATGAAGATATGACCATAAGTTGATTTTCACAAAATGGCACCTGGATGACGTCACGATAACCTGATGACCTTGAAAAAGATGTGGGAACTTGACCTCATTAGGACTGATGACTGACGAAAATATGAAGAAAATTGACTCAGCCGATTTGGAGAAATCGTGATAACGAACTGGACGATTTGATATTGCAGGACATGTGGGAGATTATTCCCTTAGCTTTAATACGCGACAGGGAATGAGATTGTACACAAACTACTGCACACTACTTTCCAATAGACATAACATGCAAAATTAGGCAGTTTATTACATTGTTTGTGATGGTATATGTTATAATAGTCGAAGAAGATGGTAAAATGAAAGGTAAAAAAAAAAAAAAAAAAAAAAAAAAAATGGACTCACTGGGAATCGAACCGGGGGTCGCCGGAATGGTAGGCAAGTGCTTTACCAATGGACCAAAATATTTCCAATAGAGATAACACGTAGACGAAATACGGAATTCTGAAATCACATTTTGTAGTTAAAAAATGGGCATGATCCCGACATCTGATCAAAAATTGGAGGGCACACTTGTAAAAGCTTATAGTCTCAGCTATAACATACCAAAATTTGGAAGAAAATCGAGCAGAAATAACAGAGATACTGCTCAAAGAAAACGGGAATGTAGAATCAAGATTTGAGAAAAAGTCATCTCCCATAGAGAATGCACGCAAAATGTGAAAAATTGACATGCCTCCTTTAATCGCAAAAATACGCCATGATCCCTTTGTCAAAATGAAAAATCGTGGTAACTGATCTTGTAGAGAATTGTCTCAGCTACAACATATCAAAATTTGGAAGAAAATCGACAATCTATTACTGAAATATTGTCAAATGAATACAATAATTATGACGTCATTTTTTCAAAATCGAATTTTTGAGTTCATATGCAAATGTGACGACGTTCCGATCGATTGACCCCCAAATTTTTTTCATGAATTACAATCTACAACTCATAGGCTTTCAGAAAATGTAAAAAAAAAGGGGGGTCTCCAGTCTCTCTGACGAGCTATGGCGGATTCCATATAGGCATGTTTTTACCCCTTTTTGCATTATATTGCCCATTGACGCGCGCACGCATTTGAAAGTTTGACGCGCGCGTGTGGCATTATGGAATGTCGAGAATGACTGTAAATAGTTGGAAATTGTCAAGAATAGTATCAGGAAGACAGACCATGCGAAAAAACGGAGTTTCTACGTTTTATACGCGCTGAGCGCGCGCATAACGCGCGCGCGGAAGCGCACGGACAGAAAATTTTGAAATGCTTAAAATGTCCTGAACCGTACTCTAATTTGATCAAAAAGTGATTTTGAGCATTTTTAAATTTTGACGCGCGCGTACGTGCGCGTCATGACGTGCACACGGAATTTGCTGACAATTTACATTGACCCTTGACCTGAAGTTTATGTGTGTTTAATATGGATCATTTTTGATGATTCGTTATGAAGATATTATCGATAATGTGATTTCACAAAATGGCGCCTGGATGACGTCACGATGACCTGATGACCTTGAAAAAATTTCTGGCACTTGACCATTATATGCCTGATAATTGATCGAAATTTGATGAATAATGAGTGAACCGAATTTGAGTAATCACGCTCACAAGAAAGTGGTGGAAAAATAAAAATAAACTAGAAATTTAATTCGTCACTGAAGACGAATTAGGTGGTCTGTCTTTCACTGTGGCAAATTGCTTTGTCAGGTGTGATAATATTTCTGCAAGATTATAATCATAATGTTGACGACAATGATGATAAGATATGGTCATATAAGTGATGACAATGACGATAATGATATATTGATAATGATGATCATAATGACAATAATGATGACAATAACCACGATAACCTAAGTGGCATAGCGCCCCTACAGGTTCAATTTTATGGGCGATTTTTCGAAAAGTGCTTGAAATGGCATGAAACGTTTGCAAAATGAATTTGGGACGATTTGGATCATTTCTAAATTTTGCGCGCGCACGGACGCGCGGACGTACGCGTACGCGCGCGTTTAACGAAATGACCTTGACTGGAATGACAGTGACCTTAACCATGCCAAATATGAAAGAGAAATGACATTTCGTTATGAACATATGACCATAAGTTGATTTTCACAAAATGGCGCCTGGATGACGTCACAATAACCTGATGACCTTGAAAAAGATGTGGGAACTTGACCTTATTAGGACTGATGACTGACGAAAATATGAAGAAAATTGACTGAGCCGATTTGGAGAAATCGGGATAACGAACTGGACGATTTGATATTGCAGGACATGTGGAAGATTATCCCCTTAGCTTTAATACACGACAGGGAATGAGATTCTACACAAACTACTGCACACTACTTTCAATAGACATAACACGCAAAATTAGGCAGTTTTTTACATTGTTTGTGATGGTATATGTTATAATAGTCGAAGAAGATGGTAGAATGAAAGGCAAAAAAAAAAAAAAAAAAAAAAAAAAAAATGGACCCACCGGGAGTCGAACCTGGGTCGCCGGAATGGGAGGCAAGTGCTTTACCAATGGACCAAAATATTTCCAATAGAGATAACACGTAGACGAAAAACGGGATTCTCAAATGACATTTTGTAGTTTAAAAAAGGGCATGATCCCGACATCTGATCAAAAATTGGAGGGCACACTTGTGAAAGCTTATAGTCTCAGCTATAACATACCAAAATTTGGGAGAAAATCGAGCAGAAATAACAGAGATACTGCTCAAAGAAGACGGGAATGTAGAATCAAGATTTGAGAAAAAGTCATGTCCCATAGAGAATACACGCAAAATGTGAAAAATTGACATGCCTCCTTTAATCGCAAAAATACGCCATGATGCCTTTGTCAAAATGAAAAATCGTGGTAACTGATCTTGTAGAGAATTGTCTCAGCTACAACATATCAAAATTTGGAAGAAAATTGACAACCTATTACTGAAATATTGTCAAATGAATACAAAAATTATGACGTCATTTTTTCAAAATCGAATTTTTGAGTTCATATGCAAATATGACGACGTTCCGTTCGATTGACCCCCGATTTTTTTTCATGAATTACTATCTACAACTCATAGGCTTTCAAAAAATGTAAAAAAAATGGGGGGTAGCCACACATTCTGACGAGCTATGGCGGATTGTATATAGGCATGTTTTTACCACTTTTTACATTATATTGCCCATTAACGCGCGCGCGAATTTTAAAGTTTGACGCGCGCGTGTGGCATTATGGAATGTCGAGAATGACTGTAAATAGTTGGAAATTGTCAAGAATAGTGTCAGGAAGACAAACCATGCGAAAAAAACGGCGTTTTTACGTTCTGTAAGTGTTGCGCACGCGCAAAACGCGCGCGCGGACGCATACGCGCGGTAATTTTTAAAATGCTTAAAATGGCCTGAAACAAATTATGGTTTGATCAAAATTTGATTACGAGCATTTTTCGATTTTGACGCGCGCGTACGTGCGCGTCATGATGCGTGCGCGGATTTTGATGACATTTTATGTTGACCCTTGACCTGAAGTTCATGTCTGTCAAATATGGTTCATTTTTGATGACTCGTTATGAAGATATAATCGATAATGTGATTTCACAAAATGGCGCCTGGATGACGTCACGATGACGTGATGACCTTGAAAAAATTTCTGGCACTTGACATTGATAGACATGATGACTGACTGAAATTTGATAAAAATGGACAAAGACGATTTTGAGTAATCACTGTCACAAAAATGAGAGGGAGAAAAATAAAAATAAACTAGAACTTTAATTCGTCACTGAAGACGAATTAGGTGGTCTGTCTACCCGTTGGTAAATTATTGCTAAGATGTGATAATATTTGTGCAAGATAATATTCCTGATTATGTTGAAAATGGATGGAGACTTGCGTCAAAGAAAATCGGGCAATTTCATATTGCATTATACATGGGATATTAACCCATAGGTTTAATACACGACAGGCAATCAGATTTTGCATAGGGTTGTACACAAACTACATTCAATTAGGCATAACACGCAAAATAAAAAAGTTTATTAGGTGGTCTGTCGGAATCGACAGATCACCTTTTAATTTCGTCAGAATTTTCTTTATTATTTATTATTCTTTATTTACGCCACTTTTTTGTGACAGTGATTTCTCAAATTCGGCTCAATCAATTTTCATCAAATTTCCGTGAATGATCAGGCCTATTAAGGTCAAGTGCCAGAAATTTTTTCAAGGTCATCAGGTCATCGTGACGTCATCCAGGCGCCATTTTGTGAAATCACATTATCTATCATATCTTCATAACGAGTCATCAAAAATGAATCATATTTAATACACATAAACTTCAGATCAAGGGTCAATGTAACATGTCAGCAAAATCCGCGCGGGCATTAAGACGTGCACGTACGCGCGCGTCAAAATTTAAAAATGCTTAAAATCATCTCAAATTCATTTTGCACACGTTTCAGGCCATTTTAAGCATTTCAAAATTTTCCGTGCGTGCACGCCCGCGCGCGCGTTGTGCGCGCGCACATTGCGTACAGAAGGTAAAAACGCCGTTTTTTCGCATGGTTTGGATTTCTGACACTATCCTTGACAATTTCCAACTATTTCCAGTCATTCTCGACCTTCCATAATGCCACACGCGCGCGTCGAAGTTTAAAATTCGTGCGCGCGTCAATGGGCAATATAATGTAAAATGTGGTAAATACATGCCTATATGGAATCCGCCATAGCTCGTCAGAATGTGTGGCTACCCCCCAATTTTTTTACATTTTCTGAAAGCCTATGAGTTGGAGATATGAATTCATGAAAAAAAATTGGGGGTCAATCGATCGGAATGTCGTCATATTTGCATATGAACTCAAAAATTCGATTTTGAAAAAATGACGTCATAATTTTTGTATTCATTTGACAATATTTCAGTAATAGAATGTCGATTTTCTTCCAAATTTTGATATGTTGTAGCTGAGACAATTCTCTACAAGATCAGTAACCACCATTTTTCATTTTGACAAAGGGATTACGGTGTATTTTTGCGATTAAAAGAGGCATGTCAATTTTTCACATTTTGCGTGTATTCTCTATGGGACATGACTTTTTCTCAAATCTTGATTTTACATTCCCGTCTTCTTTGAGCTGTATCTTTGTTATTTCTGCTCGATTTTCTTCCAAATTTTAGTATGTTATAGCTGAGACTATAAGCTTTTACAAGTGTGCCCTCCAATTTTTGATCAGATGTCGGGATCATGCCCGTTTTTTAAGTACAAAATGTCATTTGAGAATCCCGTTTTTCGTCTACGTGTTATCTCTATTGGAAAACTTTTGGTCCATTGGTAAAGCACTTGCCTCCCATCCCGCCGACCCAGGTTCGAATCCCGGTGGGTCCATTTTTTTTTGAAATTTTTTTTTCTTCTTTTTGCCTCATATTTTACCATTTGCTTCGACTACTGTAACATATAAAATCACAAACAATGTAATAAACTTTTTTATTTTGCGTGTTATGCCTAATTGAATGTAGTTTGTGTACAACCCTATGCAAAATCTGATTGCCTGTCGTGTATTAAACCTATGGGTTTAATATCCCATGTATAATGCAATATGAAATTGCCCGATTTTCTTTGACGCAAGTCTCCATCCATTTTCAACATAATCAGGAATATTATCTTGCACAAATATTATCACATCTTAGCAATTTTACCAACGGGTAGACAGACCACCTAATTCGTCTTCAGTGACGAATTAAAGTTCTAGTAGGTTAATTTTAGTTTTGTCACAACCAGCTTTCCTTTTGCCGCCCACTTTTTGTGACCATGATATCTCAAAATCGGCTTAGTCCAATTTCTTCAAATTTTCGTCAGTCATCAGCCCCTATGAGATCAAGTTCCCGGAAACTTTTCAAGCTCATCAGGTCATCGTGAGGTCATGCAGGCGCCACTTTGTGAAAATCAACTCATGGTTATATCTTCATCAGGGAAAGTCATTTCTCATTCATATTAGGCATGAGGGAAGCTAATATCAATCAGGTCAAATTCAGAGACTTAGACGCGCACGTGCGCCCACGTTCGCGCGTCAGTGCCCCCGCAAATATGAAAAATGCCACCCCCGATAACTCCCAAACGAGGAGGTCAATCTTTCTCAATCTTCCCATAGTCATCACATCTGCACCAAATATCATGCACACAAAAATTCACATTCATACCTCAATTCGTTTTTTTTTTATAATTCATTTTTTCCTTTTTTACCCCCCCCCCCCTCTTTTTTACGGGGGCAATAACTCAAAAACGAAACCATGAATCTTTTTAAAATTCAGCACAGTAATGAGGACTGATAAGAAGAATTGACGGTGAAAATCTGAGGTTCATGACGACATTATGACGTCATCTAGGCTTCATTTAGTGATTTTGGGGTGAAAAATACCCTTGTCGGACCTTGAACGGGGCCTCTAACTTCAGTTTGCGGGGTGCTAGAGACTTGGGACTTGATTCAGATGAAAGAGCAGAAAATTCTACACAAAAAAGGTTCGTATAGCTCAAACGTTTTAACGGTCGTTTTCAGGCCGAAAATGGCTTTCAAAGTTTAAATTGCTCATTTTGCCATAGACACACACGTTGTAGGTATTATTAGGTGGTCTGTCGTAGACAGATCACCTCTTAATTTCGTCAGAATTTTCTTTATTAGGTGGTCTGTCGAAGACAGATCACCTCTTAATTTCGTTAGAATTTTCTTTATTAGGTGGTCTGTCGAAGACAGATCACCTCTTAATTTCGTTAGAATTTTCTTTATTTATTTTTATTTTTCTCCCTCTCATTTTTGTGACAGTGATTACTCAAAATTGTCTTTGTCCATTTTTATCAAATTTCAGTCAGTCATCATGTCTATCAATGTCAAGTGCCAGAAATTTTTTCAAGGTCATCACGTCATCGTGACGTCATCCAGGCGCCATTTTGTGAAATCACATTATCGATCATATCTTCATAACGAGTCATCAAAAATGAACCATATTTGACAGACATGAACTTCAGGTCAAGGGTCAAGATAAAATGTCATCAAAATCCGCGCACGCATCATGACGCGCACGTACGCGCGCGTCAAAATCGAAAAATGCTCGTAATCAAATTTTAATCAAACCATAATTTGTTTCAGGCCATTTTAAGCATTTTAAAAATTACCGTGCGTATGCGTCCGCGCGCGCGTTTTGCGCGTGCGCAACACGTACAGAACGTAAAAACGTCGTTTTTTCGCATGGTTTGTCGTCCTGCTACTATTCTTGACAATTTCCAACTATTTACAGTCATTCTCGACATTCCATAATGGCACACGCGCGCGTCAAACTTCCAAATTCGTGCGCGCGTCAATGGGCAATATAATGTAAAAAGTGCTAAAAACATGCCTATCTAGAATCCGCCATAGCTCTTCAGAAAGCGTGGCTACCCCCCATTTTTTTTACATTTTCTGAAAGCCTATGAGTTGTAGATTGTAATTCATGAAAAAAAATCGGGGGTCAATCGAACGGAACGTCGTCACATTTGCATATGAACTCAAAAATTCGATTTTGAAAAAATGACGTCATAATTTTTGTATTCATTTGACAATATTTCAGTAATAGATTGTCGATTTTCTTCCAAATTTTGATATGTTGTAGCTGAGACAATTCTCTACAAGATCAGTCACCACAATTTTTCATTTTGACAAAGGCATCATGGCGTATTTTTGCGATTAAAGGAGGCATGTCAATTTTTCTCATTTTGCGTGTATTCTCTATGGGACATGACTTTTTCTCAAATCTTAATTCTACATTCCCGTCTTCTTTGAGAAGTATCTTTGTAATTTCTGCTCGATTTTCTTCCAAATTTTAATATGTTATAGCTGAGACTATAAGCTTTTACAAGTCTGCCATCCTATTTTTGATCAAATGTCGGGATCATGCCCATTTTTTAACTACAAAATGTCATTTGAGAATCCCGTTTTTCGTCTACGTGTTATCTCTATTGGAAATATTTTGGTCCATTGGTAAAGCACTTGCCTCCCATTCCGGCGACCCAGGTTCGACTCCCGGTGGGTCCATTTTTTTTTTTTTTTTTTTTTTTTTGCCTTTCATTCTACCATCTTCTTCGACTATTATAACATATACCATCACAAACAATGTAAAAAACTGCCTAATTTTGCGTGTTATGTCTATTGAAAGTAGTGTGCAGTAGTTTGTGTACAATCTCATTCCCTGTCGTGCATTAAAGCTAAGGGGATAATCTTCCACATGTCCTGCAATATCAAATCGTCCAGTTCGTTATCCCGATTTCTCCAAATCGGCTCAGTCAATTTTCTTCATATTTTCGTCAGTCATCAGTCGTAATAAGGTCAAGTTCCCACATCTTTTTCAAGGTCATCAGGTTATTGTGACGTCATCCAGGCGCCATTTTGTGAAAATCAACTTATGGTCATATGTTCATAACGAAATGTCATTTCTCTTTCATATTTGGCATGGTTAAGGTCACTGTCATTCCAGTCAAGGTCATTTCGTTAAACGCGCGCGTACGCGTACGTCCGCGCGTCCGTGCACGCGCAAAATTTAGAAATGATCCAAATCGTCCCAAATTCATTTTGCAAACGTTTCATGCCATTTCAAGCACTTTTCGAAAAATCGCCCATAAAACTGAACCTGTAGGGGCGCTATGCCACTTAGGTTATCGTGGTTATTGTCATCATTATTGTCATTATGATCATCATTATCAATATATCATTATCGTCATTGTCATCAGTTATATGACCATATCTTATGATCATTGTCAACATTATGATTATAATCTTGCAGAAATATTATCACACCTGACAAAGCACTTTGCCACAGTGAAAGACAGACCACCTAATTCGTCTTCAGTGACGAATTAAATTTCTAGTTACATTGTGATTTTATATGTTACAGTAGTCGAAGCAAATGGTAAAATATGAGGCAAAAAGAAGAAAAAAAAAATTTCAAAAAAATGGACCCACCGGGATTCGAACCTGGGTCGGCGGGATGGGAGGCAAGTACTTTACCAATAGACCAAAAGTTTTCCAATAGACATAACACGTAGACGAAAAACGGGATTCTCAAATCACATTTTGTAGTTTAAAAAGGGGCATGATCCCGACATCTGATCAAAAATTGAAGGGCACACTTGTGAAAGCTTATAGTCTCAGCTATAACATACTAAAATTTGGAAGAAAATCGAGCAGAAATAACAGAGATACTGCTCAAAGAAGACGGGAATGTAGAATCAAGATTTGAGAAAAAGTCATGTCCCATAGAGAATACACGCAAAATGTGAAAAATTGACATGCCTCCTTTAATCGTAAAAATACGCCATGATGCCTTTGTCAAAATGAAAAATCGTGGTGACTGATCTTGTAGAGAATTGTCTCAGCTACAACATATCAAAAGTTGGAAGAAAATCGACAACCTATTACTGAAATATTGTCAAATGAATACAAAAATTATGACGTCATTTTTTCAAAATCGAATTTTTGAGTTCATATGCAAATATGACGACATTCCGATTGATCGAACCCCAATTTTTTTTCATGAATTCATATCTCCAACTCATAAGCTTTCAGAAAATGTAAAAAAAATTGGGGGGTAGCCACACATTCTGACGAGCTATGGCGGATTCCATATAGGCATGTTTTTACCACATTTTACATTATATTGCCCATTGACGCGCGCACGAATTTGAAAGTATGACGCGCGCGTGTGACATTATGGAAGGTCGAGAATGACTGAAATAGTTGGAAATTGTCAAGAATAGTGTCAGGAATGCAAACCATACGAAAAAACGGCGTTTTTACATTCCGTACGCGCTGTGCGCGCGCATAACGCGCGCGCGGGCGTGCACGCACGGAAAATTTTGAAATGCTTAAAATGGCCTCAAACGTGTGCAAAATGAATTTGAGATGATTTTGAGCATTTTTAAATTTTGACGCGCGCGTACGTGCCCGTCATAAAGCTCGCGCAAATTTTGCTAACATGCTACATTGACCCTTGACCGGAAGTTTATGTGTGTTAAATATGGTTCATTTTTGACGACTCGTTATGAAGATATGATCGATAATGTGATTTCACAAAATGGCGCCTGGATGACGTCACGATGACCTGATGACCTTGAAATATTTCGTGGCACTTGACCATGATAGGCCTGATAAGTGACTGAAATTTGATGAAAAGTGAGTGAGCCGAATTTGAGAAATCACTGTCACAAAAAAGTGGCGTAAATAAAGAATAATAATAATAATAAAAATAAAGAAAATTCTGACGAAATTAAGAGGTGATCTGTCTACGACAGACCACCTAATAAAGAAAATTCTGACGAAATTAAGAGGTGATCTGTCTTCGACAGACCACCTAATAAAGAAAGAAAATTCTGACGAAATTAAGAGGTAGTCTGTCTACGACAGACCACCTAATAAAGAAAATTCTGACGAAATTAAGAGGTAGTCTGTCTACGACAGACCACCTAATAATAATAATAATAATAATAATAATAATAATAACAATAATAATAATAATAATGTTAATAATATCATTATTATTATTATTATTATTATTATTATTATTACCCATTTAACACCTGGGTAGAGAGAAGCAATTTGAATGTCTTGCATAAGGACATAAGTGCCATGCCGGAGATCAAACCCACGACCTCCGTATCGCCAGTCAAGTGACTAAACCACTCGACTACGATACTTCTGATATTTTTGTAGCGGAATGCATTTTTGCCGAAATGTTCTAGGCCTCCATCTGATAAGTATTTAATGATTTCGATCTCTGTAGAATGTTGGTGGCGCTAGGCCTGTCAAAATATCAAGGTCCTGGAGAGAAAGCGGTGTAGGAATTTGGTATAAAAGAATAGAAAGTTATTCAAAGAGAAATAATGTGCAAATTTATTGACAAAGAAATTAGGGGATCGGTCCATGTGTTTGTCATAATTGTATAAATCCTCCGCAGCTTTTCCACTTGTTTTTGAGACGGTCCCGGACCGTATTGTTAGGATTAATGAAATTCATACAGGTGTCCCGTCTGGTATGCAGACAGTTCCGATATTAGTTTTAATAATATTCATGTTAACAAAAGATGAATGAGAGCGGAAAATTTGGCGTCCCAATATTTCTTGATTCGTTCTGGTACAGGATGGTAATGGCCACCGGCCATCCTGGGTCGCGCCGCTTCATTTTTTCTTCATGGATTCTGTATGGCCCACTTAGAATCAGAAGTGAGATAAAAGTAGTCATAAGCAGGAACATTTTCTAACATTAACTAACATTAATTTTCTAACATTAACTTAGTAAGGCTGACATAAAACATAAAGCAGAATATCATTTTGTCCGTTCATTTGACGAATTGGTAGAACGTAATGAGTAAATAGCTAAGGGCCAAGTAATAAGCCTTGGGGTACGGAGTAATGGAGAAGAACCGGGACTGACATATCATTATCACCGATGCATGCATATATCACAGTAGTTACATGTCATTTCCAAGAAGGATCAGAATTCCAAAGGTTCGTTACTCGTGAGGTTCATAAATCCTGAGGGTCATAATTTCCAAAATGTAATATAACTCTACATTATATATCGGATTAACGAAATTTCGGGATAATGAACCCTATTTCATTTTCAGAATAAGGAATCCCCTGATATGGGAATCTTGTGTTTCGGAAATACGAACCTCAAAAAAATGAGTCCACCCCCCCATCCCCCGATCACAAGGTATGAACAGTCTGGGTATTCAACTAATCGAATCAAGAAAAAATATCGGAAAATCGAATTAGGACAAAGCTTCTATTATATCCTTTCACATTGCACTAGGATTGAGAAACTTAACAAATATATATATATATTTATATATATATATATATATATATATATATATATATATACATTTTTTTTTTCACCTTTACATCAACTCGACTCTTTCCTATGGCATTCAGTGCTTTGCCTTTTACTCCTTAGACTAATAATAATAATTATTAAAAAAAAAGTCTGTGTAAATAGTAAAGGATTATGACAGAATATAATTTGGCACTGCTTTTGCTAACTAAATTGACTAAAAACTAATTATAGTTCATGACATTCACAATCGTTTAATAACGTCATTTCAAAGGTGGATATCACTTTAAATAGTAACATCATCAGGTCTTTTTTTTTTAGGGGGAGGGGGTCATAGCCCATCAGCTCCCCCTCCCCTCGAAAAGTGGACAAAAATAGAAAGAAAAAAATACTTACACCAAGCCTTTTCACCCCGAAAGAAATATATGAAGAGATTAGTTCTAAAAAGGGCTAAATCCACTTTTGATCAAAACTGATTATTAAAGATGAATGTGAATATCTCGCACATGTGAACCAAATGTGCTATATCCTATCATTTTTATTTTATTTTTTTTTTTTTTTTAAGTTGCAAAATATTTGCTCAAAATATACATTTCATTCCAAAGGGAATTGAATTCAAATCTGTTTCATTCCAAAGGGACGTTCTTTTGCACACGCCTCCGCAGTTTTATGGAATGCACTTTCAAATTCTATGAGAAATCTTAATGATTTAGATAAGTTTAAGGTTTCTCTTAAAAAGCATTTATCTAATGCTTAAGCTGTGTATGTATGAACTCGGTGCCCAACACCACTATTACGTGCTTTTTGTATTTTTTGTATTTGTGGTTTCTTCTGTTTTTCATTTTAAGCGCATAGGGACATGCTATCCTGCAATGTGTGAAGCGTTATAAAAGAACCGAGTATTATTATTATTATTATTATTATTATTATTATTATTATTATTATTATTATTATTATTATTATTATTATTATATACACTATGGTGATTACGAATTCGTTCATTTTTACCGTGTTCCCTTAAGCGCTGCATTAAGATGTTTACAAGTGTGGGGCAGCTACCCATTTGTATCATCAGTGCAATCTTCTTCTTTTTTTCTCTCTTTTTCTAAAATAATTTTTGATATGTTTTTAATATTTTTGGATTTGATCCCTTTTGGAAGGAAACTTCCAAAAATGCAAAAAAATGGGAAAATGGGCAAAATGCAAACACATTTTTTTAAAAACATGAAATGTTCACTCTGCTGGCAAAATTAATGTGTACAGAAATTTACATCATCAAGTTGTTTTACATATCCCACAATTCAATCGACTACAGATTCATTAGAAAATATATTAAATTCACGAAAATAAAAATTACAGACATTTATCCAAAATGTACTGCTAGATTTAAAAAAAAAAAATGGTCTAAGGCACTAATCTTAACATATATACCCAAATGAAGTCTTAATGAAAATGGAAAAGTGGTAAATTAAAAAAAAAAATACTTCGATTTATTCGAAAACTCCCAAAGTGGATTTAGTCTCTTTTGTAATGAAACTCTTCATATTGCGATATCTTTCCACTTTATGTTCTTATTCAGTCACCTGCAATGCTCTCATCAACTAAGGGTCTAGGAAATGCAATTTCGTGTTACCACTTATTCATGGCGTAGCAAACGTTAGTGGTATATCTGTTTATTTGGCTATTCGAGTGCTGTCAGAGAGTATTAGAAACGTCTGGCTTGAACCGATCTTTCTCCAAATGGAGAGCTAAGCATACACCAAATGCGTTTTCTTGCATGGATTATTTTTGCCATAAATACGTTTCTCTGAACCGATCTTGTACACATCCAAGCAATGAATAATTATCGGTTTCCTTAGGCCCATACAATTTGACTATTTTCGTTACTCAATAGAATCAGTGTTTACTGGAAAATGTCTACATTTGAGAGAATTGTAAATTTGTTCTAATCTTTTTTTTTTCCTCTTCCTTCTTCTTCTTCTTCTTTTTCTCTCTTTTTATTTTCAGGATTAAAAAAAAAAAGAATGCAAGGCGATCCAAGCATAACAGCAATTCACTTCAGTGAAATGATGATAGTGAATATTCCGAAATGGGTTTTTGTGCTTGTATTATTGTCAGTTTATTTTTCATTATTGTTTTACTTAACAAACAAAGAGACTACATAATATTTTTCTCCCTATTAAAAATTATGGTTCTTACGGTGTGAAAAGTCATAACTATCGTAGCTCCCTTTAGAATCATCGCTTTGATACAGATTTAGTTCAAAACATGTTTGTGTTAGGAGCTTTTGTTGTTGTTGTTGTTGTTTTTGGTCTTGCAGAAATACGGTTTTGAAACACAGTTTCTAAACTCACTCAGTGCGGTGTACGAATTCTGCGGCAGAGACTGAATTTGCCTGGAGAATAATTTGCCTGTATCTATATACAGGGAACCGAAAAACAGAGTTTCAAAAGTGTTTTTTCATAATTGTGTTTCAAAACGCTGATCCTGGCTTCGCATTTAATCTGTAACCCCCCCCCCCCCCCCTCCCCCGTAAATAAGATATTGTTGTATATTGTTCCAACACATAGACCAAAGTTCAGTGATTGGGAAATGATATTACGCCTAGGAACTTTAAAAAAAAAGTTAATTTTTCTCTGTACTGCCATAAATTAATGAAATTTTGCAGCATTTGTACCTTGTTATTATCATCCCCCTTCTTACTACATGAATATCATTATGAGTAAACTAGGGAGCAGATGTTAAATACAGAAGTAATATCATATTTATTCTACGCACAAAATTAGATGATATTAAAATATTTGCTATCATGAAAACAACATTAGATTTTGCATACAATACTTAGTAATATGACGAGTTTGGAAAAAAAAAGGAAATATAAATTCACGACTTGACAAACTTCCAAAAAGTAAAAGCCGATCTTAGGGCAGTAAGAACTAAACGTGTTTAAGAACGTGTCTTCCCTTCTGCAACAGCGACTTTATACTCTATATCACCCACTTTCATCATTATTGCATCCTTTCTAAAACTGTCCTGCTGCAGACAAAAGTAAATACATGTTCCATTACCTTAAAATATTCATAAACTCTTCACCTTATCCCCATTAAAAATACGACCCACGCCCTGCAAGTTACTGTAATTAGTTGTAAATGTAAATTTGAGGTTACGAGTAAAACGTGTTCAGAACTATTTTACACCTCAAGTTTTCAGTCATTTAAGATCTGTATTGGAAATAACGGGGGCATGTTTGAACGAGGGTGACATGTTGGGAAAACACTTGATTATGGCACTTCGGTCCGTGACATTCAGCAGGTCGAAGACCTACACAATTTGTAAAATGGGAATGACTTTAATTACACCTCGTTTCCGTCAATCCAACATTTACCTAATTGATTCCAGCTACCCGACATCACACACAAAGTAACCGGGGAAGCTGTTCAATCGATTTCGTGTGAAATAGGTCTTCCTGTGTTGCATCATTTGTATTACGGGTGGAATATATCAACAGCTGGATCCCCCCCCCCCCCCCCATCTCATTATCTGGCTATTCTTCAGTTAGTTTAAATTAAGACTATTACTACCAGTCCTCAATCTTACATAGGGATCGTTTAACTATTTTAAAGGCACATTTGCACATAAAATGACCTTATTAAGTTACAATGAAGTAAATTTGAAACAGAACTTTAATAATATACATGTACATTATATGTAACAAAAAAAAAAAAAAAAACAACAACAAATGATTTTAAAAAATAGTGATCTTCGATATTTCAGGACATACTTATCGCTTATGTCGACATATGACTTGTCAAACATTGACGTATTAAAATAAGAAAAGTAAAATAAATACATTAATGAATGAATAAATTAATTAATCAATGAAAGCCCTATTGCTACGGAGATTCACAAAATAATGACACTGACTTGATAAATATGCTCCGTTAAGCACAAAATATATTTTGATATAATTTGTGCTTTTAACGGAGTATTTTAATTCAGTGTGAAGTTATCACACACACACACACACACACGTATATATATATATATATATATATATATATATATATATATATATATATACATATATATATATATATATATATATATATATATTTAAGGTTTACAAAATCAGTCACTTCCAACTAAACACTAAACTATGCTGGAAGGTGTGGCAGGACTTGTGAAAATCATATTCGTAAAGAAAACGACGCCTCCTCCAAAAGAAGAAGAGAGAGAGAAAAAAGAAGTTTGTTTGCAGACGACATTAAAAGTACATATTTAAAAGACTAGGGTTAGTGCCTACAGACTTACTGCAAACAATGTTTGATATAAGACAATCATATTACCTGATGAGGGGATGGAAATACTCATTGGTCTCAATCCAACGCCTATAACGATAGCATGAACATACTGAAACAGAAGCTCTTTCGATAAGGTCCAAGGATAATACCCCCTTCACATTTTCTTCACGTCTTGATTGTCTGGATGGACCTGTTCACCCGTGATTGAAATCCATTCATTAAGGAAACATAACGAGCGTCAGTGCAGAACTTTTCCCATTTATCATAAACAAACCTGAAGTAATAGGATGATTAATCGTTTCCTTGTACCATATGAAATGTACAATGACATTAAGTGAAGGTTCAAGATCCAAACCAAATTTTTGGTTTTGAATATTTGTGCATCTGTCAAAGTGGGCATATCACTCTTTGTCCTGAAACTAAATACAGAGTGGAAGTAGCTGTGTCTGTTCTGAGAAGAAAATGATATCTAATCCTAGTTTTAAACTTCATGGAGCAGCATAAATCTCTTGGGGAGGCAGGATTTTGTCGCATTCTGTATAGAAAGGGTTAAGCCTCTACCATAACGCCCAATAAAGTGACTGGCACAAGGCTACTTGCATGTTGTAATTGAATCTGAAGCCATTCCCGGAGTTATTACTTTGGAAAATCGTCAGGGGAGCACTGCTGAAGCCAACATTCTAAAGATCATTCATAAAGAGGTTATGAATCGATTTCGAAGGAAAATGACGAGCTCAGATTTCTAGGGAGAAAGATACATTATCTCTAGCCGTGTTCAGATGTTAGTTTAAATTTCCAATACTACGGTTATACTGCCAAGTATGTTATTCCGTGCATATGACGTGTAAATTCAATTTGGCCAAAAAAGTGGCATGTAGCCACGTCCACACGAAGCGTTATATTTGCTGACGTTAGGACCGCGTCAGTGACTGGTACGGATTTAATAGCGCAGGTAACGACGTTATCGAATGACGCCTCGCTTCGTGTAAACCGGGCTTTAGACAATCAGACGCAGCCCATTGTAGCCCCCTGAACAGACGAACCTTCTTTGCAGAGACGCTACTACGTGACACAGCCCTTAAAGTGATTGATTAACTTTGTGAAAAATGGTAAAATCAGCTTAAATGCCAGTGAATTGTGTGCAGTCCTCTAACTACATATATAATTAAGGATATGTGAAAGTATGAGAGAAAATGGAACCCGTTTACTATCCTAAAAAGAGAAAATCACGATCAATCGCTAGCGCAAGTCGCACGGCTTCTTCGCTGCGCTGCAGTCACAAAAACCAAGCACCAGCGCTTGGCGATTTCAGAGCGGGTTTCCAGCCCGTACGGTATTCTGTGATAGAGCGAGGTATGCCAACCGTAAGAGTTCTTTAGGGTTCGGTGGTACTCTATCCCGACATCAATGTTCAATCGTAAATATCTTGATATATAAACGACCGATCAGCTTATAAAACTCAGACGATTCCTGTCTGAGCTAAAGGTTTGCAATTATGATTACAGCATTAGCTGGAACAGTGATTTTTTTTTTCAATCCTGGGCAAAGTTAATCAATGCCTTTAAAGAAGATGGTGCAAGGAATTTGGACGAGCTTTTAGCAATCGTATTTTAGGACGAGCTTGCCTAACGTATACCAAAATCTGTAACAAAGGATGAGGTTGCCTTGACCCTTGTCTACTTGTTCGTTTTTGCTCTGTATTATTCTTAATAGCAATGACGTTTTTTTTTTTCCTTAAAGGGAATCGGGAACTTTGTGGAGGCTTGATTTAATAAATTGTTGAATTTTTGATATCTGTCTTGTATAATGATGTTCAGAAGGATAAATGAATAGCCAGGCATAGAAAGTTTTTCAAATATACAATGCTGTTATTAAGATATCTATGACTGAATACTCCCACTTACGAAAGCCTATGGCCATATCCTTTAGTCTAACACGGCAGTTTATGTGGGAAAAATGAGTCTGGTATTTCCGGTCACTTGTATATGTTTATTTTTGTGAAGCACATGATGATTTTGAAGTGTTTTTTTTTTCCTGGGCTTCATTTTTACACCATATTACATACATTAATAGCATGTAAGGCCAGGCAGCTCAGATTTTATCAAGCCTCCACAAAGTTACCAAATCACTTTAAATTGATTTGCACAGCGGCTTATTATAAACATTGATATTCACGAGTATTTAATACCTCTTGCACACGAGACGTATGATCAGACTGAGATTACAACGATTGCGTTATTGCCCGTGCTACTAATCAATCCTATGAAAGAAAGTAGGCTATACGCCCGGAATGAATTCAATGCAATATTGTTGGGTTTTTTGTTTGTTTTTTTGATGTGTGTGTATGTTTTGTTGTTGTTTTTTTGTTTTGTTTTGTTGTTTTGTTGTTGTTGTATGATGCCACTCTCGAATGGCGCGTCATAGACCGTATGCCTTATCCAGAAGGCATAAGAAGTGAACCCTGCAATGTGTGCCAACGTGTAAAGAAAAGAAAAAAGACGCATCGTCTGAACACGACTATAAACCTCCCGTTTTACGGAGGTGGTATATCAATGTACGTGGTGCTATCATTCTAAAGCAGTCCATCCGATAAATCAATTCAATTCATGACGAAATGTAAAGAGTCTTCACTCCAAAGATTGATTACACCCACGCACACCAGGAGAATAAACGCAGTTTTGCAAAAAGCACACGTTTTAGTTTTTCTCTATACATAATTTCATTTGCTTTGCTAACTGCATTGTGGAAATACGAATTGCGAGGGGGGCTGGGTCCGTCTTGTTGAAAACACATGTGAAACAATAATCAAGACGACAACGCAAACTACCACTAAACGTTAATTTTCTCATTTTCCTGATTTCTGTTTCAAGGATTACACCTATTACAGATACCCCCTCCAAGCTCCCCCTCCCCCACCACCAATTCATTTAGAATGTGGAAATTAAATCCTCCGGCGCTAAGGTCCTTTGGGATATACGTATAATTATATTTAAGTAAAGAAATATACTCGTAATGCAACGATGCCAATAAAAGTTGCAGTATATTTCCCAATTTTTCGGAATGGTCCATTCCTTCTTCATAGAAATGGATTATAACAAGCATTACTCTAAGAACAATAATTGTACGCGTGTCCAAGCAACAACTATTGCCTGGACAACTATATATTATATATATATATATATATATATATATATAATGTGAGAAATCAATTGAATTGAATGAGAGAAATAATTTGCGTAGCTAAATTCATTGTCTCCCGGCGGAGACAGTTTTTGCAAACCCTGCAGTTATTTCCACAAAAAGGAAGTCAGTAAGGAGGAACAATGAATTTAGCTACGCAAATTATTTATCTCATTCAATTCAATTGATTTCTCACATTATGTAAATTTACCCACGAGAGTTGCCGATGCTATAGTATTAGAACAACTTTCTCACACATTATATATATATATATATATATATATACACTGTAAATCGCCTGAACACTTTGTGTAAACGCTTTTTTGTAATACTTTATAAACATCTAAACACGTTTATCATTATCATTTATTATTATCGCCTGTATGATGCTAAAAATCCCTGTTTAGTTTTGGAACACTTCATAAACACTTAGACACGTTTATCCTATATGTTTAATTGGGAATCTTGAACACTTCATAAAAACTTAAACACGTTGAGATGTGTGTTTAGATGTTTATATATAGTATGTTTATAAACACAGGATTTCATATCAAACTTGTCAATACGTGTCAAAGTGTTCCAAAATATTCATATTAAACGTGTTTGAGTGTGTATTAAACATTGTTTAAGTGTTTATGAAATGTTCCAAAATTAAACAGGGACATCTGATATTATACAGGCGATAATGATAAATGATAATGATAAACGTGTTTAGATGTTTATAAAATGTTACAGAAAAGCGTTTATAAAAAGTGTTCAGACGATTTACAGTGTATATATATATATATATATATATATATATTATTATATGTATTAGCAAAATACCTGGAGTATCCAGTCTAGCACGAGTCTATCACGGCCGCGATAACTTGATGAGGGCAAAATACTTCCAAGTATTAATGGTATAATTGTCATTAACACCTTATGAGTGGCCATAGTGCGGCGACAAACAGGAAATGTGTTCGTTAAACGGGCTCTTGACCGATTCGGCTTTGGCAATCGCCGTCCGATCAACATAGTCAAGTGATTGTTTCTCAGAAGGTAGCTTCCTTTCTTTTTTTTTTTCTTTTTTTTTTAACACCGAGTATTGAATCTCACCTTTTTGAATGGGTAGATGAAAAAAAGACCCGTAGACAATGGAAAAGGATGGGGGGGGGGGGGGGGGGGGAACAGTGGGCGTCTGCTTTCGAGTATGAACAGTACAGCTGTGTTATAATAATAATAATAATAATAATAATAATAATAATAATAATAATAATAATAATAATAATAATAATAATAATAATAATTATAATAATAATAATTTTCATTATTATTATTGTCATTATTATTATTATTAATATTATTATTATTAATATTATTATTATTATTATTATTATTATTATTATTATTATTATTATTATTATTATTATTATTATTATTATTATTATTATTATTATTATTATTGTTAAACTGAAATTTGTATAACGGTCTATACTACGTCTCTAAGCGTTTTACATGTAAGAATTATTCATTCATTTATTGGATTCAATTGCTATTTTGCACATATAGTGTACGCTCTCGACTCCTTTGGGGAGGATTCCAGCCAGGCGCCATTTTACAAGTGCACACATGCTAATCCAACCACAGTGACGTTCGCTTCCTACCAGGTGCGCATTTACTACCTGTGTGAAGGAGCAAGATAGATAAAATGCCTTGCTCAAGGACACAAATGCCGTGCTGGAGATCGATTTCACGACCTTCTCATTTCCAGTCAAGTGTTTAACCCACTCGACCACTAGCAAAGAGCATTGTGATTATATATTTATTTAACTCTTTCAGTGCCGATGTCACGTATATGTGACAAATAGACTTGTCATTTTCATTCACCTATTGCTCGACCACAGGAAAAGTATATGGTGGTCAATATATATCAAAATTTTGAGAATAAATCAAGCATTCTAAATATATGATTATAATTATATGCTACCATAGAAATTTTCAGAGAAATTGCAGATTTTTAAAAAGATATTACCTTATTTCAACATTAAACAACAGTAGACAAATGGGAAACCAAAAAATAATGGCCGAAAAAGAAACTCAAATGTAATTTTCAGTAGTTATAATGCATGAAGTTGGGTAAAGTAATAATGTTTGGTATCATAAGAAATGGTAATAAATTTTCTACAAGTTTTGTACACAATATTTTGTGAAATGATAGATGTTTAATAAAGTGGAGACATTTGAAAAGTAAGTACTGATCATATTTTTGTAAAATTTTGAAGAGAGCTAAACCCCTTGGCGCACTAAGAGTTAAAGAAAAGTTCTAGAAAATGAAACTAAACTGTAATTCATTAGAGTAGCTCGTGGCCCGGGGTAGTTATTATTCTACCACATACCTTTAAACTGCAGCTCCGCCAATGTCTATGCATATCCTGCATTGTAAACGATCATGATTAATCATCAATTACCTGATTAAAGAAAGGACTGATCTTGAATGTCTTCTGTTTATGCGTACGCTGCTGAGGAGACAGGGCATAGATGAAAACAATACATGTATTTTATATATCCCTGTATGATAGCAACACTTAAACATATCCATTTTCATAATACATCATCATCAATATCATATTTCTTTATAATATCTCAATTCTGTTGACGTAGGACATGGCTTAAATTTCATTGGGGGTGGGGGGTGGGGTACTGATTCGCTACAAGATAGAATCATATGGAATACGATTCAACTCTGTACCAACTTGTATCATTGGTTTGACATTGTTTACTCGTAACACTACGAGGGTGTCCATACCGTGAATTTTCAATCATATTCATTCCTTTCATAACGTGTGTATGTTTGTTTGTTTCTGTCTGTAATGTAATGTATAGGTGTCGTAGTCAAGTGGTCTAATCAATAAGCCTTTTCGTAATTACAATTTGCGCATGTGCAGATAAAGGTCATTTGTACCGAGTACAATAATATTGACCTTTATATATGCTTTCATAGTGTGCGCACCGTGCTGCGCGCTCTAGTATAATTTTTACATGTGCAACAAGTTGCGCTTCCACCATAATAGATGCGCGTGCCCGTACAAATCTGGGTCATTTCAGGGTCATTTGGATCATGTAGTAAATACGAACTGGCTCATTGACACATATATATTGGATTGATACAGATGTAATGGACTGGGGTCTCGACAAGGCATCTACTGTTTATAAGAAGCCATTCCTATCTACATGACTGTAGTACTTCTCTCTACCCAGGTGTCAAAATGGCGTCATTTTGTTATTGGATTAACAATTAACAATGGTGACTGGCTATATTATTATAGTATGTTTATTATTTTTGTTATATTCTTGGTTCTCTGAACAACATAAATGATTGCAGAGAATAATGTACTTTTTCATAAACAAAATTATGTTATAGCTGATTAATAATATCAGCAAATAGAGGTATTATGTGAACAGTATAGTTGAACATAATAGATTAGTGAAATTTACCCCCTAAAATATTTTAACATTGTGAACACTGGACATACATAATGAATAATGCCATCGGATTTCGCCATAATGAATGTGAATGGTTGGGGGAAATGCCAATTTAAGTAATTCTGTACATCTTTTCTTTTCTGTGAGATTCCCATACCTCTGCAGTTCATGGAAATAATCTTCACCTCAGTATACATTTACAACAAAAAGTTATGTTTCAATTTATATAATTACTATGTTCCTGTTCTGAATTTTGATAAATACTGTAAAAATAAATGTAAAATATGTACATGCATAATTATGGAAAATCAATATAATTTGCAACTTTGAAACTACTTTTAACTGGAAACGTAAAAGAATGAAAGAATATTATGAATAATACAAGAGAAAATTCCACAAACAGATTATCTGCGTCGGTAATTGGCTGTCAGTATGTTTAGATATACCCAGTGTGTTAAGATACGCCACGTGGAATATTTTCTGAACGGTTACAGTGAAACGGTGTTGAAACTGCTACTCATTGATCCTGGGCCCTGTTTTATGAAAAATATTATCAATAACAACTACCACGTATCTATGACAAATTTGCTCTCAGCCAATCAGATTCAAGGATTTCAGTAGCTTATAACAGTTCTTGTAGCTGGTTGATAATAAGTTTTATGAAACGAGGCCCTGGTCCTAAATATGACTACATTGGACCTGGATAGAATAGAAATCGCACTGACCAAACCAGGACCGTGCACAACCTCCACAAGTGGAATAACAGAAATAATGCAACATCATATTGAGGTCACCCACGCCAGACCATATGACAAAATCATCAATGACCGCTCCATCCCGAATCCTTTTCAATCCATACAGTATTTGATATACCGCCTTTCCTTGCGTTTACAAAGTGCTTCACAATGTGCTCAGCAGAAATGTAAAAAAATCCATTTGAGCCATTATTATTTTTGTTTAAAGAGGCCAGTTAAGCCATTAAAAGTATATCACAATCCATGCTTTCCAGCAAAATAAGTGGGTTTTTAAAAAATGTCTCGTGACTGATGGCGTCCTTGCCTGACTCGCTAAGCTCGATTTGTCACTAAAGTCATAACTACATCGTAAAAAAAGAAGAAGATAAAAAATAGTATGGACACACCCTAATAATCTACCATGATGGATGTTATATTGCTTTGTAATAGTGTTTCCTTTCCTGCCCTATCGTGCTAGCCATTTAATCCCATTCATTGATCAAGCTTTGATTTCGACATATTCATTTCTCATTTCCATTGGTTTCGCCCTTGCTCAATAACTGAGATTATGACCACAAGGCCGTTTGCCTTCTGCATAATTCAACGCCCCCTTGTACACGAGAGATAAACAAAAACCCCACAATGATACTAGTTGAATAAAAAGGCGAAATTGATGTTTTTACTGTGAATTATAGTATTTTTTCTTAATATGTGCATTTGCCGTGAGTACAATTACAATGGATAATGTTCGATTCGGTGCATTTTATCCAGCCCGTTTCAGTCACACGCTTTAATATTCCCCACATCCATCAGATAGGGAATTAAACTAAATCATCTGAGCAAGTATCAAGTGTTACAAGGCATCAATATGAATAGAAAATGTACTTATACGTAGATATCTGTAGACATGCATCATAGTAAATTAACATCGACTTTGATAATAATAGAAATTAATGCATTACATCCATGGGCTCGATTATGTAAGGAGGCTTCTAGGTGATTCTAAAGAATGAAGTTATTATCAAGATAAAGAATTTGTGTAACGTGGAATACCACGAACGTGAAAAAGTATTGTTAATTGCTTTTCCCTACTTTTCTTCCCAGTGGTGGTGATACAGACTTCGGTACTAGTGCTTTTTGTTAACAATTTCCTTTATATGAATATCGTATTCAGAGATACTTATCTTCGAGATGGCGGAATAATGGAAATATTTCTATAATTATAGTTTCAAAGAAAAATTATTCGATACTCCCTTCTTCTCAAGAACAAAAATAGATCGAGTTTAGCTTCTTGGTATTATTACGCAATAATGTTAAACGATAAGAACGGGGACCGTATCATTTTCTGCTTTATGGCGATTAAAGCACGTAAGCCCATACTATCACACAATCTCCGTAGCGAGTAACAAGAAGGATTGTATCTACTCGATTTAATAATGCGACGGCCTACAAGCTACATAATTTCATTTGTATTGGACTGATAAAAATTAGGTTATCACCAACTTATTATATAGTGTATGGAGCTGATAAGAACGAGACTGTTGCAAAAGTGAGGAGTTATGTATGGGACTAATGAAAATGGGGTTAATAACTCCGTATGTGATGCAGTATGCAGGCGCCAGTGGACATGACTACGGTACCATCTCGCCTGTTTTCTGACAGATTAGCACGTAATACTCGCTTTGGAGAAGTATTGGGAAGGTTAAGTCAATCTTGATTTCAATGGCTTTCACATGTAAACCATCAGTAAGTTTGGAAACTAATTTAGATACGGTTTGCGCGCGTTACACTAGAACTTTAAACACATTCACATCATATCAAAATTCCAGCTGGATATAATAAAAGCGTTTATATCTCAACAGAAACTTTTCCATCCAATATACCTGTCCTGGTAGTGTTATTATTGCAGAACTTTTTTTTTCACCTCTTAAGTAAAACGTAAAACGTAAATGTTCAATGTAGTTGAAGTAAGATAAACATGAACCTATGATATGATCATAATCCACATAATCAAAGAAGTATAAAAAAAAATTGGCATGGTGAATAAGAAATACAACTTTGTCAGAAAAGAAATTCAAAATTATATAAAAATGTGCATAAACCAAAAGCAACGACGACAAAATGATACCCCTTCGAATCAAATATACAATAATGTTTTTGCTCCATTTAATATAAACCTTTACTACTAAAAAAACAAGATTTTCCATTATTAACATTTCGAGTAATATTGATAAAGGTGATGATAATAGTATTAATAATGATACTGATAATAATAATAATAATAATAATAATAATAATAATAATAATAATAATAGTAATAACAATAATAATAATAATAATAATAATAACATCAATAATCAAATGATAATAAATGAATAATAATAATAATAATAATAATAATAATAATAATAATATTAATAATAATAATAATAATAATAATATTAATAATAATAATAATAATAATAATAATAATAATAATAATAATAATAATAATAATAATAATAATAATAATAATAATGATGATGATGATGATGATGATAATAGTAATGATAATAGTAATAATATCAAAATGGTTTGTAATACCCAGGGAAGCCTAATGTCTCTCCGAGCCCTGCTGTCACAAGAAGAGTTTGATTTTGATTTTACATAACTGAAGCTTTTGCTATAAAAAAACAACATTATAGCAGTCCATCGCAATTATAGTTATCAACCATGTCAACAGGGAAATCGTTATTTTCCAACGTAAACCCACGTGATGGTTCTGAACATTATAATGAAATTTATATTTGTTTTGTTGTTGATGTTTTTTCTCCTTCTTCTTTCTCGTTTGTTCCAACTTGAACAGTGCTTGAACCATGTTAAATAAGGGCGACAACAACAGATATATTAGTCCTATTCCCCTTTCACTCGTATTCCATTATAATTCCATGTTTTTATTAATAATTACAACGTGCTTCCCCGACTCTTAATGAATTGGGGCTACATTAAACACGTGTTTTTATTTCGAATTTCAAGCTAGCGATTAAGGCGTTTAAACTCCTACTCTTCATTCCCGAGACGATTTTTGGACATTAAATGGAACCGTTTCAACCTTGGACCGCCCCCTATCAGTATTATTATCATACTTTTCAGTATGGATGTACGTGTGCAAGGCACATGCACAATCGAAAAATCAGCGGTATACAAAACAAGAAATGACCTATCCCCCTACTTTTATGCACAGGAGAGCTATTGACCAGTCGTACGTGAATAAAATAACATCCCTAGTTCATTTGAGTTTGTTAGGGGTCGATATATGATCTCACCCCAAATTGTACATTGAACCCGATTGTTAGCTAGGATTTGCGATATGCATACATTATTGGATTGATTTTTTTTTTTTTTTTTTTTTTTTAATGGTATCTCCTGAGATTAACAGTTAACTCGAAAGCGGGTAGCTCAAAAAGAAACTGATGATAATCTGGGAAGGAAGCCTTTGGAACTCAGAGATGAAAATAACAACTCTCAGGAAATCATTTCTACATCAACACTGAATGCTCTGAATGGAGAACAAATCAATAGCCCCGTTTCATTTGAATTAAAGTTTTTAAAAGGGACTCGAACAGAGATAAACATGTACAATCCCACACATTGATATCATGAGTGACACACAAAAAGTCCAGTCCTCTAACAGTCCAAATGAACGGTACCTTTAAAAATACCTGGCCTGAAAATCAGAATTAGTGTAGGCATTGCAAAAATATTAAAATGATTATGATATTGATAGTGCTAGGGCATCATTGTAAGCTCATTCCTGTACATATCTGTACGCTATTTACATGCCATTTCAGCAATAATATACATTTTTCAAAATATGTGCTTCATGTCCTAAGAATTTTAATGGAAAAAAAAAAATAACAAACATATTTACCGGCTCATGTTTGTGTCTTACGCTGGACATGAAATGGACAATTACATTGTTGAACTGGTAGAAATTAAATTATCTTAAGAACAGCTGTACGTTGTCACTCTCGTGTTGTCAATTTTTTTTGGCAAAAAGCCGAGACAAACACCCGTACAATGCAATAAGGAAACGGTCAATATGACCAATAGTGATTTTCTAGTTTCGTCAAAAAGTAGTGTTTTATTACTATTGTTTGAACTCATTCGACAGGTGGCGCATACACACAACCTTCAGTGACGTGTTGTTGCAAATAGGAGGGGAAAAGTACATGCCATCAAAGAAAAGGCCTTTATCGAATTTTCGTGCCAGATTAGTACACGTCATAACACAAATGATGACCAAACGTTGTGTGTTTTAAAAGAATTGTCAGCAAGAAATTACCAAGAAGAATTTTTCTTCGATGGAATTAAAATTTGTCCAGTGGCACAACACGTGATGCTTTATTGTGCCCTCCTCATTTGGCATAAAGACAAATTCCTTTTGGTACTGAGTTGTGAGGTATATCATCGTTCTGAAGAAAAGGCCGAGCATCATGTTCTGGTTTTGATAATTAATTCGGTTGCAATGTTTTCCTTTCTAATAATAATAATACTAATAATAGTAATAAAAGTAATAATAGTAGTGGATTCTTGTGTAGCGTACATGTCTGTCAGTATTTACACTCCTGGTGTTCCACATTACCCCGGCTTTAGCATGACTGCTTTAAAGGCACTCTACCCTTTCAATGAAGTAATTCCTGCCAGGTACCTATTTACCTCACCTGAGTTGAGTGTGGGAAATTTAGATAAATGCCTTGCCGAAATACACTAGTGCTGCGCTAGGAATCAGAACCCCGTACCTTGTGGTTCACAGTCGGGAAACTTATCCACCGGACCACCACATCTCTACATTCATATTTATATTATTCATATTTAGAAGGAGGAAATATATTATTATAGCAATGAAGCGTGATAACAATTGTGTTTCACTTGCTCAAATGAATATAATTAGAAATTGATTTTTTTTTTTTACTTGGGAATCAATAAATGGGACTCGGGACTGTGTAGCCCAATACGTTGACATGAAGTGCAGTGATTTTCAGTAGTATAGCGAAAGTCAGTAAGATTTGGTATTTTAAAATTTGTTGTGATGGTTAAAATTTCCCGCAAAGACAAATAAGAAATATTGTCAGCAATCCTTTTTCTTTTTTCATCCAGAGAGTCCTGTAGACATTTCTTTTGAAAGATTATTATACCAACAGTACCCACCGTCATTGTAAAATATTTTATGTTGGGCGAATTTTGTGATGGCAGATAATCATAATCTATTGGGTAATCAGATACTTGAACTATAATATCATTAATACTAGTTGTAAGGATTAAATGAGGCACAATATGAATATGATCAATGCACGGATAATGTGAACAGTCCAAGTCTTATCGATCATGTCCATTGTTGAAAACTACATGTTAAGTGAATATAAACATACCATGTGCAGTTGTCTCACGTCACCTTCTTCTAGTAAAATATATGAAATCATAGTTGTACTGGACGTAAGCCAAAATAACCACAACCTGCATTTTGACCTTGAGGCTAGATTCAGGTGAAAGCGACACTTGAAGAAAATCGATGTTTGAAAGGGGATACAAAAAGAATCCACCTCTGGTCCATAATATGATTATGGGGACTTTCCATTGAGTAATGCATTCATTGCATGTTACGTTATCAATTCACCTCTACCCGCTTCTTGTCAATTGCTTTTCCTGTCAGCAGTATTTAACTAAAGAGGAGGTTGAATTATGTACGGCAAGGTTCTACTCTGAATTTAGATGTTATTTGAAGTTTCTCTATCAAAGTGTACTTGAATTGGTATTTATAAATAATCTAATTGCTTGCATCATGTTCATTCTCTATGTGAAGTATTCAAAATATTCTGCCTTATTCCTACAGAGGTGTTTCTACGCATGTAGAGAAAACGGAGATAAGCTGTTAATTGCCCTTTGAAAAATAAACCTTACTATATTATCTAATTTTGTGACAAAATATGTTTGATATTGCTTAAGATATTTGTTTGACTTAATAGAAAAGAACATTGTTCCTATAAATTTAAAATCTTAGGATTTCATATTTTTAGATCATTAATCGATAGGAGAAAAAACAAACACACGAAGGACTAGGACTTCAAATGTATACGCTTCGCCAATATCAAGATAATGGCTTTTGTTGAAACTTTATTCTCTGCCTGTAGCTCAACGCGCCAAAAGCAAGATATTATTACAGTCACTGCAGATGCACTATATTTATAAAGCATACACTTATTTATCAAAATAAAAAAAGAAAAAAGAAATGTGCTTAACAATAGATTTGAAATGTCAGTTTCCAAAAAGAAGTCGTTGTTTCGCAAGTCATGTTAAGGATACCTTTTTTGAGGGGACATGATGTTCAAAAATAGCATAAATGTAAGTGAAAATGTCTTCAGGAAAAAAACCCAAAAAAACCAACCACTATTTACAGCATTTTTCTCCTGGAAAAACATACATGCAACATTTACATTTATTTTAAAGAAACACTATCATCAATGATTCCACATGGATTGAATTTAGTCTACATGTATTTTTTTTTTTCCTTACTCCAAAAACGAAACAAACAAAGACAATTTTAATCTTCAGGAAAATATATGATATCTACGTCTGAACTAAAAAAAAAAAAAAAAAAAAAATGGGGTATGAAAAATGAGTGACATGAAAAAGCATACTTTGGAAAGTCCGTACAAAGAAGGGGTCGTTGTTGCATTTTATTTTGAAGTATGTCTTAGTATAACGTCTTCTTTAAGATTAAAAAAGGCCATTTCTTACATATCCAGGTACATGTAATAGAGTAGCGCCCGGGGGGACATTTCCCCTAAATTGTGAAAACAAAAGGAGAAAAAAAAGAGGAAAAAAACTAAAAAGAAAAGGAAAGCATAACCATGGACACAAGATGAAAAGATATATACCCCCTTCTAGCGAACCGACAAAGTGAAGAACTTATTTGGATATTAAAAACACGTGTGTTAGACACTATTGGACACCATTGCTATACTATTTTTAACGCTCTGCCAATGAATATAAAAGTCATTGCTATCTGTCGTCCTAACAATATAACAACACTCCCCAAACTTTTTTTTTTCTTCAGACATTAAAATTGTACTTTCGGCTGCAAAACAAATTGACAATAGGCGACACAGGTGTGAGTCAGAGAAGGTACAATAGCCTACAGAAAAAAATCAAAAAACAAAAAACAAAAAAAAAAAAAAACAAAAACGGCAATGGTATACAACGGAGATATGGTTGGTCATGATCCGACTTGTTTAAACAAAATAACTCTAGCAAGAAGGCCGACATGGCTATTAGAAAATGTCATTGGAAGAACAGCTCTTTAAAAAAGGGGGTGGGGTGAGGTAGAAGCGACGATCAGCACGTTCACACGATGGCTTCCAAAACAATGAAGCTGAAATGTATGAGTAAGTGCGCAGTTGTTACTACTGTATCATTAGAAGATGCATTGTTACCGTTATTTTGATGATCCTGATGATGATGGTGATGATGATGATGATGATGATGATGATGATGTTGATGATGATTATGAACATGAGGATGTTTATGTTTTGCTTTTTTGTCTCCGATGATAAAAGTGTTCCCATTCCTTTTTGATATTTCAAACAGATCTCTAAGACTTTCCAGAAATCAGCCGTAGCCTTAGCTACTCTATTGCATATTATAGAAATAATATTTGTATTATGTATGTCATTCTTATGTTTACACATTTCAATTGGTGACGCACTTGGCTATTTGAACTGCATCCGGTTGATTTTTTATTTTATTTCATTTTGTTATTTATTTATTTTTTTATTTTTTTTCTTTGGGATCACATGTTAAAAGCAAGTTTACTCTTTTATTGACAACTGTGGTAAAAACCGCCTTCTAAATGCTTCTTCTTCTGAAGAAAGATGCTTACATATTCTTGCTGGTTATACTTTGTCTTGAAATTAAAGTCATCGTCTAAACAAGGTCGTATTGAGGCTGGGACACAGAAAAGGAGAGTGGATCACGCAGTAGGGTAATGATGCAGTTCTGTGACAGACTCGCAGATGCGCAAGCAGTTTGAGAGAGAGAGAGAGAGAGAGAGAGAGAGAGATTTAAAAAAAAACTAATTGGAAGCCTTGTTTGTATGAAATATAAGCTTCCCGGGTCATTAGCAGACTTTTAAGAAATTGGTTCTCGTCTCTGTCGCTATTTTCCTGTCTCTATGCTTCCCCATTATTCCATTGTTTCTCATCCGTCTTCGGTACTTCGGATTAACTTTTTCCTTTTCTCTTCCATTTCCCCTATGACGATGATGGTGACGCTAATGAGTTCATGTGGGACTGTGGTTCAATTTGAGAAATGAATGAAGTTTTGTGCGGCAGATACCTCTTCATGATGATAAACATGGATCATTCGATGAGAAAATTGGAAAGGCCTGGGCCCCGTCTTATAAAGAGTTGCGATTGATTCGAATCGATGGTAACTTAAAATTAATCGCAACTGTGTACTCGCAACTCTTTATGAGACGGGGCCCTCTACTTGTAGGGAGAGGTAATGAAAATACTGGGGGTGTACATTCTTGGAAAGCAAATCTATTTCTACATCTACATGTATATGGCGTACTCGCCTGGAAAACAGTAACAATAACCATAACTCTCTGTATAAGAGAAGGTTGAGTTCTTGTGACAAATTTGTGAGCTTTCTCATTCTTTTTATGCCAGTTTGGAATAACATCATAGTGGAAATGTTCCCTGAAAAGGATTGCTCCTCAAATGCCCTCAAATTCGAAATATGAGGAGAAATAGACTGGGGCCTAACTTTCAGGTCACGTGTGTGTGTAGTCCCATATACTCATTTTTGTGTGCAGTGTATGTGCTTGTTAGCGAGATTGGGTCAATTTCCTATCACTTTGATAATTTGAAAACTTCATAGTATACAACACCTATTATTATGTAGTCATGACTATTCTCTCCCAAGTGCTTTGAGGCAGTTTCTTTATCTTTAATATCTTTCATGATAAAATGTATTTATTCCCTCCCTTTTCATTTTCTTTGTTTTATTGCTGCCAATAGCAAGTTTGTCTATAGTTGCGTTATGATATTTGTTTTTACATGCTGAACATCCCCTTCAAGATGGTTTGATATTACAAAAGTGCATTGTTCAGCGTGGCGCAAGGTCAGAAAGTGGAATAATCCACCCCCTTTAGACCCAAAGGACACGAGCCTGGCATGCATACTAATGTAGACATTGTCCTTTCAACGATACACATCCCGAACTTCTTTATAAATACAAACAGGAGGAAACATCATGAAGGATAGATAAATAAAGTAAAGTTTTCTCTCAATTATCAGGTAAATGGCTGATACAACCCTTTTAAACCCAGGAAGAAATATCCAGTACATACAACAGAAAGAACATTCCGTGTGTCTTCTTTCTTTTTGACTGGTCAAAGAGCAATTGTCAGAATGCCCGCAAACCTGAAACTTGGTCTTTTGTGACCTCGATTGTTTTAATTGTGTTTTACCATTCGTTTAGCGTGTCTAGGGGGACGAAATGGTTACGGGCCTTCGTTTAACTGGAAGACACGTTTTAGCTTGATCCTGCGTAACATGGATGAGAATCTTGTTAGCTATTAGACAGTGTTTCGTTTTATTTTGCAACCTTCAAAATGCACTTATGTGTTAATAACATAATATTATTTTTCTATATATTTTTTTTAATTAAAACGTTAAAAAATATTTTAGTTAGTATAGGTATCCTACACAATACAATGGAACGCTGCTATCATCGTGAAAAGAAAGCGACTGAAACAAGATACGCATATTTTTTTTTTATAACTCGTTGTAAAGCGTCTCGACTCAAAAGGTTCGCTTAAAAGAAGTCAATAACCAAAAAGCGTGCATTAAGAGACCTTCACAAAAAAGAAAGAGAATTTGATATGCTTTCAAGAGTTATATAAAGTTTGTTTTTTTGTAATTTACCATCGTTTCATATGTCGAAAGGGTGATATAGAAATCGGGGTACTCTGAATATTTAATCCTACAGATGATAAATCATAGTTTCATAGATGCTACATTATTCACACGTGTCTCGTTGCCTAACCATTAGCGATGGATACTTGTGCATGACAACTATTACGTCAGTACTGGTATAGAGTTCCACTTAAGTTTGCTCTTGATTTTTAAGACCTAGTTTTCAAGCAGCACAAAAGATCCTTTATGGCAGATAAAATGTATAGGGACAAATAAATGTATTTCCTTCTTGGCAACTAACTACATCGGACAGTAGCCAATAATAGGTAAGAATGAATGTTATTTTCTGATATGTGCTAAATTAATATCTGAAACTCTCGGTTTTCGTTAAAAAGGTTTGCCTTTAGATGACAAAAGATTTCATTATCGGAACACATAAATGTCTTGTTTCATTTCATTTCATCAACCCAATCAATCACATGATTTGGAAATCTAAATCTAAATCTAAAAAAAAAAAAAAAAAATATTCAAGAGATTCTAATTCTAACCGGCAAGTTTATTTACCTTTTCTTCTGTTTTCGTGATTGTCGTCTATTTACTTATTTATGTATTATTATATTCATTTTTTGTGAGTAACTCAGTGACAAAGTCACGTATCGATATTATCTAAGATATGAATATGAGGCTCGTCTTCGTATGCTCCATTTTAAAGTTATGATTCAATAAGTTGTGTTTGTCTATTGCTTTTTAAAATTTTTTGTTGAGGTGTATTAGATGAATCCATATCTGGTAACACGAAACCTGTAGTATTTAAGTTAGAAGGATTTGCAATTTTATAGTATTTTTATTGTTTTCAAATAGAACACTGTACCATTTTTTTTTATTTCTGTGGGATATCAAGGAACAAACTTCCACTGATCACCAGCCGTATCAGACTTTTTTCCCCAATATTTTAACGGGTTTATCCGGGGAAAAATCCCTGATGACAACACGAATCGAAATACCGAAGCATAAGATGGATGAATGAATATGATACATTGATATCAAGTCCAGACTTGTAACTGAAATTCGTTGTTAATACATTGGCTCGAACGAGAAAGAATGCCATACCAGTACCACCATTTTGGCTTCAACTCTAGACATTGTGGCTTATCGTGGGTCCGGCTATTAGAGGGGTTGTTCCTTGCTTCATTGGCTGGATGCAATCGAGCTTGAGGCGTGTGCTAGTGGAATATTGTCACCCCTTCATTTTTCAACGTTTTTGGTTATTTCTCTCTTAACAGCTCTTTTTTTCTCTCAAGAATATATTTAAGCTTAGGGCAGAGAACCCCCTTTTCGAACAGGGCTACGCCTCTGCCTCAGTTATGAGGATGCTGTGGTCTCCAAGTGTACATTTTCCGGAAACTCTTGAGATAACCCGGCGGGGGTTCGAGCGACAGATTTAGCGCCGGAACGTTGAAACCGAAAGATATCGAGGCGTACAAGATCTAGTTTTATTCTTTGAATGTTGATAAGACATTGATATATCAGAGGAAATTGAAAAGATTATCCCTAACCACCAAGAAAACAAGTGTATGGGGGAAAAGAATTTACGCCAGATGTAATTATTGGATGTCGGCTCGTGTAAAGCTAAGTGGATACCATGTTGCATAAATCAAAGGCCACCGCTCACCTTACGATCTGCGATCCGATTTCGGAAGAATATGTAATATCATTTGTCAAATTATTTAAAAACGAAAAATATTTTTGACTGAGGGTCTGAATAGTCATACAGATAGTAAAATCGATAATACGGCCTTTGCCGAGTTTTCTAGTCGGTGGAATGGCCAATAGAGACGTCAAAAAAAAAAAAAATCGTACGACTGCCTACGATTTGAAACTAATTTTGCCCTTATTCCCTGTAGACAACTCACCAAAACCCTATGTTTAGTATTCATATTACTTTTCAGAACTTGAATAGGGTAGATTTCATTTGTTAAAATGCCAATATTTAATGCCATAGCGATTTTTTTTTTCACAAATCGGATCGCAGACCGATCGTAAGCTGTGCGGTGGCCTTAAGGCAACCTTGGGAAAATACCTGTGAAACTCGATTATTATGTTTCTCCATTTTATTTTTAAAATTAATAATTATGAATTATTTTGCTTGTTGCTTATTTTTTATTATATTTTGAGGTTGATTCAGGGAATATTTGATGTTATTAATACAAATTCCTACTCTCTCCCCGATACATTCCCCCTCTGCCTTCCTCAAATTCCTCATGCGCAATGATTCGTTATACGATTAATTTCTCGATAATTCGAACAGTGTATCGGGACAGTTTTTGTATGATGATCAATAAGGCCCAAACGAAAGCTTTTGAGTGAGATAAACGCCCATTCTTTAATATAACCTCGCACGTAACTTGCCTCGTTTAATCTAATTTAGTTTTGTGGGGACGATCTTACTAGATATCAACACCACACGTCCATCTAGGCGTTCGATTTTCAATTTATACCTTGTGCTAAAAATGCCTAATTAAGTTAGATAATTTCTACCTCAATCACCCATTTTGTTTTCGTAGGGCGTGAGGTCGGTGGAAAACCGATGTACTCGAGACAGAATTTTACTGTGCAATCAGGTTAACCCATTACCTACGGGAACCGGACGGTTCCTGTGTTAAGCCTATGGGAATGAGATAATTCAGTCGTCAACGGGTTAAGCGAACTGTGTTCAGTGTCCCTGAAAGTGATTATAATCAAGTGAAACTATCAACGTCCCCTGGTGACTCACGGAAGGATAGCTCGCTACGTGTTGATTGTTCAAGAAGCGTACTCCTTTCTCTTTCTCACGACACTTGTTATATGCCAGTTTCAGTCACCTTAAGAAGGAAAGGTTCAGATTTAATTCTAAACTGTACAACGATAACACGTCTTTAAAATTTTGCAAAGATGATCGTTAAAAGCAATGACTGGTATAAGGGGCGGGGCGCATGGGGGGGGGCAACAGGCACGCACACCTCCCTTCTGGCATTACTCAAGTATACAACATTTGTGCGTGAGTGTGTGTGGGTGTGTGGGCTTACATAGATCTAGTTGCGGGTGTGTGGCTGTGTGGGTGTGCGTGTGCGTGTATGTGTCAGAGGCTTCCCGGCCTTGAGCCCACTTCTTTTTTTATTTATTATTATTTTTTTTTGTTGTTGTTGTTGAACAGAATCTTATACCTACCCTGAATAACCTTGCAACCTGGATGACGCCTAAAGAGTGCACCTTTAATGGTGCAGTATATAAGACCTCAACCGTAAAACATTTTGAACCCTAGGGTGTTGCTCTTGAGCAGTTTAGGGGATAAATTTTGACTCGTGGTGATTATTTTAAGTTAGTACCTTGCAAATAAGCGTCATCCAATCTCTCGATGGCAATAGTCGTGCGGTTGTGTGTTCAGATTACGCAAGGTGAAACTAAATCAGCTTCATGCCATTTAATTTGAACCTGATTTTAACGTTTTAGATCCTGATCCTGCTGATCACGATAGTGAAGTTATCATAAGGTCGACAATTTGAAAACAAAACGACTCTCATAGGAACCTTTTTTACGCTGTAGAATGTGTCAAGTATACATTATATAAACTGTTGTAGCAAGAAAAATACTACTACTCACACCACAACCGGTGACAGAAGATCTCATATAGGGAATTTCCCCAGAGACTAACATTGCTCCTAGTATCAAAGGAAGATAGCCCTTTTTAATACCATTAATAAAGAACCCTTTTTTTTTACCCCATGGCGACCGAATCCAATTTAGAGTATAATTATTTTGGGTCCTCTCATTGGACCACTCTCAAATGTATAGAGGATTGAGCCATATTGTTTTTTTTTTTTTTGTTTGTTTTTGTTGTTGTTGTTGTTTTTTTTTTAAGCGACCCGAAAAGATATCCACAGGTCCTCTACTATGATCTTGTCAAATGCAGCAAAACAACGATCACTTTAAATGTGGTTTGCCATTTCCAGGTTAAGTAATATTCGTTCAACTCTTAAAATTACGATGTCGAAACTTCAGCTCTTCTTTCGATTCTAGTGATGGGACAAGCATCTCGGGATAGACTGGTTCAAAACATTTCTAAAATGAGTATCGTGTGGTAGATCGATGGTTTGGATCAGCAAAATTTAAGAAACTTACAAAGAGGTGTCGTAGTCGATGGTGTAATCACTTGACTTGGGATAGGAAGGTCGTGGGCTCCAACCCCAGCACGGTACATATGTGCTTGAGCAAGGCATTTTTTTCCTACATTGTTCTTCTCCACACTGGTGTCAAATAGGTATCCGGTAAGATGCGAACGTCATTGCAGCTGGAATAGTATAAGTGCGCCTGGAGAATGGCCGTCAGAATGGAATGCTTCCAGGTGGAGTGCAGAATCGTAATTGAATCCAATGACCGGGGTAATAATTTGATCAATCACTTAATTGGAAAGGCGTTATATAAAAAAACCACAATTAATAGTTAATGTCATTATTATTGCATTCTCTGAAACAATGCTGTTTATTGCTCCACACACAATCGGAGTAACTTTGCTCACTATTTCAGTTGTTTTTGTTTTTGTTTTTTTATAACTATTATTGCTCATATGCTAAACATTTTGTATACTTCAGTTTCAGTTTAATTTAAATCTTTCAAATTCGATATTTGTGATTACCAGAATCCAAGATTTTCATTTAAAAAACAACTAGGCATTGAAATACTTGGTAGCACAGCGACCATATATGTATTTTTTTTTCTTTTCCCATTATTTTTTTATTTACTGTATTATCATTTACTTTATTTTTTGTTGTGCATGCTTTGCATTGCTCTGCACAGCCCTCAAATTGCGTGAATCGAAAAGTGAACATAAAGAAAACGAAATCATGTTAACGGATCATGTATGAAGGAGGGTTAAAGAAACCAAAAGGGTGATGTGGTAACATAAGGTTTTAGCCTACTGGATAAACTATATTGCCTTGTTGTATAATATGCCATATTCGTGGGGATAGGCTAAGATTTGGCAATATCACTACTCATATGCTTATCCTTTCCTATAGGATTCCCCCCTTTGAATTGTTTTAATATTTTAAATTAGAGGTAAAAATGGGGGAAAGCTGCTCCAGAATAGACAATGACGTCATATATTTATGAATGATCTTAGTAGATGGTATTATACACCATGTACACAGAGTGGTAAAAACATGAAAGCGTCTCGCATAAATACGCTTTCTTGTTTTGCATTAACCCTTGCTGTCCAAAGCGACCAGACGAAGCACCGGGGCTGAAAAACAGTTGACACTACTGTGCAGCACTAGTAAGTGATGTCTGAAACTAACGTATCGGTACAACTACTCCATCTTATTAACAAGTTCAACAGCCCCGTTCATCTTAGCTCCTGCATGGACGGGTCGGATTCGAGGAAACCGCAAACTGTTGTCTTCACTTTTGGGAAACACGAGCAACAGAATAATCGAGAAGAACGAGAGAGAGGAAGATAAAAATAGAAAGCGCGCGCCCTCAAGAGAGAGAAAGAGGCTTAAATATAGAAAGAGAAAGGGAGAGGGAATTAGAGATAGAGATAGCGAGAGAGTGAACACGGAGAGAGAGAGAGAGAGAGAGAGAGAGAGAGAGAGAGATAAGGGGGAAAATTGGGAAATTGCTAAGCTTTTTGATCATATTTCAGAGAAATGGGACATTGCAGATTGCGTACAGATCGTTGCAATGGGAGAAGTATTTCAGGTGATAAGAGAGGTCAAAATTAGACGAAAACTCTGCCAAAATGCATAGCTAAAAGAGAGCAAAAGAGAGAGAAAGAGAGAGGGAGGAGGACAAGCAGACAAACAGAGAGAGAGGGGGTAGGGGGAAGCAAATAAAGATAGAATAAGGATAGAGAGAAAGAGAGAGAGAGGGAGAGAAAGATAAATACAAAAGGGAGAGAGGGAGAACGCTAAGGAAAGAAACAAGGGGTGCACAAGGACGTACGGGGTCGGAACCTGGGCATGACAAACATAGAATGTGGGGAGAGAGATAGCAGGGAAGGCTTGGACATGAGTTAGAAATTAAAAGAGATTAAGGGATCTATGGACTTCATTTTGTCACCCAAGCACTTATTGTCAGCTGAAACTGGCATGATGCATTAATTTTGTCGTTACGTGGTGTAATCATAAATAAGGTTCTGTCTTCTCGACGTGAATATACAACTACAAGGCACTGACCACGAAAAACTACATCACCACCCCAGCGAAATTGCCTAATATTAACATCAGAACCGACAAAATTGCCTACTTACTTAAAAATAGCCCATCCTCCTCTTCTCCCTGATGGGAAACGCATATTCCTCTTCTAAAGAGAGAACGGGCCAGCACATTATATTTTGTGAGGCAAATCAACCCACATGCATCAACATGTATTACATTGCCACAGTACCAGAGATTGTCCCCTATTGTTCGGTGATCGCAACAATGATGTTTTCAAATGAAATGGGGTCTGAAACTCACTCATAAGTGATTAGGTTCGTCATAATGATTAACCCGTTGACTACTGGATTATCCAATTCCCTCAGACTTCATACAAGGACCAATCAGTTCCTGTAAGTTATGTGTTAACAAACATATTCACCTCATACTTACATGATACCATGGATACTGGTATTACGAAACGCCCTCATAATGGACGAATAATTCCATTGTTTGTTCGTATTCCTCATCAATCCGAGGCCATTCCCCCCCCCCCCCCCTTTTTTTATGTCGGGTTCATATAAGAAAGTAAATGAAAAGATAACATGTTTTCGATATTTATTTTCATTTCGAACAAGCCAACGGCGCTTTACTTTTAAATTGTTTAAAAGTTAAAACATGATTTAGAACTGCATCTATTCTTGCCACTGATATACCCCAGGATGTTATTATGAATTAAAGGGAATCGGTAACTTTGTGGAGGCTTGATTTCATGAATTGTTGAATTTTGATATCTGTCTTGATTAATGATGTTCAGAAGGATAAATAAAAATATTCAATGTTATTATTAAGTTATCTATGACTGAATACTACCATCTATGAAACCGTACAGGGGTACGCTTTAGTCTAACACTGCAGTCTATGAGGGGAAATGAGTATGGAATTTCCGGTCACTTGTTTACTTTTGCGAAGCACATTATGATTTTGAAGTGCATTTTTTTTTCCTGGGCTTCATTTTTACAGTGACCATATTACATACACTGATAGCATGTAGGGCCAGGCAGCTCAGATTTTATCAAGCCTCTACAAAGTTACCAATTCACTTTAAAGGGTGTTTTAAAAAATAATTATGTTAAGCACTATCCAGCCTTTATTATAACATTTAGATCGTCTGATTTTATCCTGATTTTAAGAATAAACAAGTTTCATGTTTATGTCATTGACGAATCGAATTTATTTTATAAATAAAATCCATTAGCCGACCTTCATACGTACTTTTTTTAGGCTGATTTTATCGATAAAACGAAGATGTTTATCTCAGTATTGCATTATCCTAACATGTACAAGTATAACCATTGGGCAGACTTCTAAAAATGGTATACAAACCTCGAATTCCCACGAATACAAGATGCTTGTATCCTTGTTTTTAATGATATCCACATGCAAGCTTAGAAAGAACACATGTTCTCTCATTACACAATTAAGCATGTACGTGCTCAGTTTTCTTCGTTTTACCGATAAATTTGCCAGCTTTCTTACACCGCATTTTTACCTCAATCTAGTGGCAGACACAATACATGTCTGCCTTCAAAATGTATCATGATGTCCATGTGATAGTCATGTAAGACCACATGCTATCCTGTTACACCGATAAGTTCATTAATCCTTATTCCAAAAATGCCAATTTTCCTTGGCTTTAACGACAAATTTGTTGTCTCGCTAACACCATGTTTTACCTCGAAAAAAACCAACGATCATAATATATGTTAACCTGAAATGAGACGTAACTCTAATGATACCCATCTTTTTGCTAAGCAAGACGACATGCTAACATATTTTTTTCGAAGCACTATGCCCTTACACTCTGTATTAATATATATGTTTTTTTAAAGAAAAAAAACCTTCCTTAAATTTAAATGATGAATTTGTTTAATCATTAACACCGTATTCTACGTCGACGTACCTTTAAACACATACATGTTTATCTCAAAGGTGACGTGTTTCCTCTATCATAGTGATACCCATGTGTTAGCTATGTTATCCTGTTACATCGAAGCACAGACATCCTTATCATAGTAAATGCCATTTTTGTATTGGCTTTAAAAAATAGAAATAAGAAATAAACACGTACGTGTTTATCTCAAAAGTGATTTCATTCCTCTTTTCAAGTGTTACCCATGTATTAACTATGCAATACATGTTTACCTTTTTTGTCGAAGAACGTACGTCCTTCTTATTTTTTTTAACACACATTTTTCTTTGTTTAAATGACAAATTTGTTAAATTTTACCTCGTCATAACGATATTTACAAACATGTTTACCTTTAAAAAAAATGGCTCAAATCCTCGATTCTAATGATATGAGTTGGCCAATGCACACCTGCTATTGCTATCAATTCCCATAGCGAAGACACGACACCTACATTATGGTCAGCTACCTTGGCATTTCAAAATGAGAAACGAAAGCGTGGGAAGGGAGAGAGCTAATAATGATAAGAGAAAAATACGGAATTATGAAGAATTTCTAACATTTTGCAGTTTACAGAGTGCATGCGTTTGTGAATGTCCAAATACGACTTGAAATTATACAGTAAAATATGAGTACATCAATAGATATATAGATTAAATACATAAATATACCAATAAATAAATAGCTTAACGATAAAATATATAAATTGATAAATACATAAATATACAAAGAATAAATATATGCATCAATAAATAAATAAATACATATATATACACAAACCAAATGAACCAAGGATTGAACCCCCCCCCCCCAAAAAATGAATAAAATGGAAGTAGATAGGTCCTTTACATAGGCCTCCATTCTATTCAAGTCTGAATTTTAGGAATGAGGTCTAACAAAAGTCCAGTGAATTAAACAAATGCTATTTTACATTTTACATCGAGTAATAAGCCAATTCGTAATTAGTGCAAGGTACAAAATAATGACCCTGGAATGACCCTGAAATTTGTACGCCCAGTTGCATTTGTTTTGGTGGACGGCAACTTGTTAAAGTACTGAAATCAAACTGGTGCGCGCATCATGGTGCATACAAAATGACTGCGTTTCAAGGTCATTTGTACTTGGTACAAATGACCCTTATTGTAATTACGAACTCAAGTCAACGTTTCCCGATTTAACGCAGTGTAAACGTGTTGAAGTATCGAAATATGAAAAGGAATACCCGAAGGATCTTTTCTCTTTTACATGCTCAAGTTAAACAAAATGCAAACCATGACTTGATCTGATCGCCAATGATAACAGTACTGTTACTGCCGGAATAGACAGCTTTAAATAAAAAAGAAAAAATGCATCTCAAACTTAGGGGTATCCCCCTCAAGCATGCAGATCCCCTATCTATAGTAGATGTGAAGTAATTCTAAAACGAAAGAAAGGGGGGGGGGGAATGCATTGATGCAAATTATTTACGCCAGCAGCGATATGTTTTTTTCTAGCTCGCAATCCATTAACCCATTGTCTACGGAAACTCCAGTGGTCCCTGTGCATTAAGCCTATGGGAATTTGATAATTTAGTAGTCATTGGGTTAAGTTGTAACATGGTCATGAAAGCGACGATGTTTGTTGTTTTTTGTTTTTTGTTAATGTTTAAATTCAGGGTGCCCTTTGTGGAAGTGCCATTATATAGTGATGGCGTTTTCAGTGTTCATAGAATTCACGAAAGGAAGAATCATTGTGTAAGTCTCACTCGGTTTGAATCAGTAAAAGGTTGACAATTGAATAAGAATGTCAAAAATGTCGGAATAACGTCACTGCCATTTTTGACTTTCGCAGCCTTTCTAGCAAAGATATAAAGAAAATAATGTTTGAATATTTGCTTCCTTATATATTTCTCCCAATATCATAAAGTTTCCCTTATGAGCTTGGATCGGATTGGATTTTTTTTTCTCTCTCTCTTTAGCTGACTCTCTCTCTTCCTCCCCCCCTCTCTCTCTCTCACACACACACACAAACACACAATCACATTTGGAAATATGATTGATATGGCTAAAACACTAATAATGGGGAGATCTCAACGCAATGATTTTGCATTTTATAGATACTGCCCTGAGGCCAAAGCCGTTCCAATTGCGTGCTCATTTTGCCCTCTCCACAAGGTGGCCTTTTTTAACCTCTACTGAAAATTAGATTTAATTATGTTCGGCACAATTCGGCAGGTGAGAAGCAAACCCATACCTTACATTAACTATACGCATGTTAATAAGGTTAAGTGGTAATCAATAGGCCCAATCCATCATTTATTACTCCGGCATTTCACAGTCTTAGTCAATTTCCAGAGCAATTTGTAATTGATTTGCGCGGGGGGAATTAGTATAGTTAGAAAAAGGAAACTCGCTTGGATCGAACCAGTAGCCTTTCAGGCGATGGCTCAAGGACGTATCGCAACGCCTGGATTGCTATTTTATCGACTAAGAGCTCCCTATCATGGATATGTTATCAAGTACTTGATGTCACCAGCTCCAGCGGGCAACCTGATTTCGGGGGAGATTGGTCGCAGGAGATCGAGTTAAAGGTGAGGGTAAAACTATTTGATGTTTCACGGGTGAGTGGAGAAGGATAGCAATGGGAAGCGCTGTGAGAGATTGACTGAACGATACTGACATATTCCCTTTCGCTCGTTCATCAACCGTGGCAGATAAGGTTCAGAATCGCAGAGCCTTTCTTTCTAGTCATTTTTTGCCACTTCAAGTGTAGTCTCTTCGAGATGTATATGTGGATTAAATGTATTATTCCAAGTATGGTAGCATAATATGATACACGTTCAGCACCAACATGGTATAATTTCGTTGATCCTGGAGTTGCTTATTGATTTCATACAATTGTGTTTCAAAGGTATACCCTCTAGTGGTGTTGATTTTATCTCTATGGCATGTTCCTCAATTGGGGGGGGGGGGGGAGATAATAAATCAAAGTCAATATCGAAGATCCATTTTATGAATTACATAAAACTATAAGAAACAAATGACACAATTTTGTGTATAGACTACGTTATTGACGTTGATGGAAACAGCTTTCACATCAAGGAGAATACAATGCTTAATCAGATTCTCATGCAAGAAAACGCCTCACAATATCAGTCCTGATAGCTCATTAAAATCACCCGTGCATAGATGGAAGGAAACAAAACAAGCATTTACTTTATCAGTAACGTTGTACTCTTTTTAATGCAAGCATAGGGGAATTAAACAAACACAGAAGATTCCGAGGCATTCTAGAAACTGATTGTGTGTTGTTGTTTTTTTAAAGAAACTCACCTTTTCTATCATTTAATGCAAAATATTATGGTACATCATGGAAATTACAGTGTATTGTATTACATCAATAACCCCGTGCCCGCAAAAACATTGAAAAATTCATGCTATTGGAAACAGCGCAAAAAAAGAATAGGAACAAGATGTTTGTTCAACGGTGATAGATTATGAGGTATAGAATTACGACCTTAATACTATCCAGATCAATTTTCCCAGTAAGCCATCGTATTGCTTACAAAATATGGCGGCTCTGTTTACATCGGCGCCGCCAGGTTTTGTTCGCTCCCATTCAAAATGAGATTGACAAAAAGAACGTGTCTATACAGACGCCTTTATATGTCCCTGAACACGACGAATATCATATTAATAAAACAATTTCTATCAAATATTGACAAGAAAATATTTCCTGACGAAAACTATGGATTTCTAGTTTATGGAGAAACGACCGTTTTGTAGAAGAACTTTATCGTACAGAAAGCCCCCAATTTATTGAACATATTGCACATATCCAATTATGTCTGTTATGTTGAGTAAAGTGACCATTACATCAGGGAAATGTAACTACGACATTTCCCTGATTATATCAAAGATAGTACGAACAAACTGTAACTATTGATAGGGTCCGAGTAATGCATACGATTAGTGAGACCATGAGAATGCACAGACAATTTCTGTCTCCCTCACCATGTCGTACTTTTTCTTTCTCACATGGATAGACCTCACCACCCTCCGGCTTATAGTGCACATGGTGAAGTGACCATTCTGAACATACTGATTACATTCCATAGACTGGCAGAAAGTTGTCTCGCTTTGTCTAGTATTTCCAATACAACTATTCCATAATGTCCATACAAACAAAATGTTGGTATGGACAGAGCCCAACAAATGGATACCATTTGCATGGCCATAGATATATATAAGCAAGGATAGTTTAGGACCATTCATTTTATTACATAGGCCTCTGTCAGGTGTCCAATTTCAGGTCAAAACCCCTGGAAAAACAAAATCGACCATCATAAAAAAGATGACCCCATCCCAGCTACGCTCTACATCCATTAGTTACCCTCCACTACAAAACAACCAACAAATCGCAGTGAGAGTTTTAGAGTAAACAGCTGAAAAAGGTGGTTTGAGATAGAAATTTTTATTTCAAGTTTTTTGTATTTTCTGAAAGTCATTTACTAATCTAACATTGACAGCATTAATTTCAGGGTAAAATACTACGTTGAATATGCTTTTAGGTAGCTTAGCGAAATGTAGTGGTGCATAAGCACGGGGATTTTAAACAAAAGAACGCAAGCGGCCAATCAGCGACAGCGTTTCTCGCTTCCGGGATTTTACCCCCTGGGGAACGAAGACTCTGTGTCTGACAAAAGCGATCCCGTCTCCCGGTGCTGAAAAGCCGCGATTTATTTTTGGTCTTCTCTACAGACTCGTTAAAACGCTATATCCCCCTCTACGGCTACATTATTGTGTACTTCTACGTGTTTTTCTCTACGCGGCAAACCACTATTATGACGGGTCAAGTCTGCGGGACACATTCATGATGATCCGTTGTATTAAATTTTCTCAATACGTATCTATCTATTCTTGTATTTATATACTTCGATAAAAACACTTGTAAATAACAATCTAATTGTTTCGTTCTATCTTACTGGGGACTCTGAAACTAGCATTTACTAAGAGCAGTGAGTCTATCAGTATCGAAATTCTCTGTCTTTTAAAAATATTTTTAATATATATTTTCATGGTAGGCTAAAATCAGTATGTGGGCTTTGTCGTTTAACGAGGGAATTCAAGAGGAACATCGATTTGAATACCGTTTTTGTTTTCCTCATGAAGAGTATTATTGTTTATTCATAAATATTATTTATTTCTTCTTTCATGGTTAAAACAGATATCCGAGAGAGTCTGAATCATTATTACGAGGTTAAAAGTATTGCGTGCCTTTCAAATATATTGCTCTTATTGACTTCAATTATTTCTGCCCATCACCTTTTTCTGTCAATAACCTCTTCCTAATTGAGATCCCAATCTCCATCAGAATTTTGTGCAGTAATATATGCGCCCACAAGTATAAAGGGCATGAAATAGTAGGTAAAAGGTTCGAAATTCGAAGGAAATCGTAATTTCTGATTGCCTTGCTTCAGTCTTATAATCGCAAATCGAGAGGGACAGGGTAACATGTCCCCCCCCCCAACATGATGGTAATTGTCATTATGGTGATGATGATGATGTCGATGATACTAGTAATAATAATAATTACATTATCAATAATATTAGTAAGTAGGCAAAAGATTGTTTTCTTGTTATATTGTGATAAGGATGTGCACTGACGAATATTTCGGATTATATTGTAGATATTCTTGTTGTCATGGCAATAACATTTCAAAGTGATTTAGAAGCTCGAAGGGGGGGGGGGCGGGCTGTAAAGGTTGCGCCGTGGCTAATTATTTATATACATCAGCCAATCCTTATCAGTTGTTTATCCATTCCTGAATAGCCTACTGAAGCAAGGAATGATAACATATAAAACGGAGAGAATGCAGCCCGTTCATTTGTCAGTAGTCGGAAAATTAGTCAACGTAGAGCAGGGGCGGCGCATCCGGGGGCCAGGGGGCACAGTGCCCTCCCACTTTTTCAAGTACCCCAAAAGTGCCCTTTTTACATCTGAAAAATGCCCCCCTTCCTCTCTGATAAGGGCCCTTTTTACTATTAAAAGTGCCCCTTTTCCTTTCTAATAAGTGCCCCTTCCCCTTCTGATAAGTGTTTTTTCCCCTCCTGATAAGTGCCCCTTTTCAAAATCTGATAATTGGCTCCTTATCTCTCTAATAAGTGCCCTTTTCTTCTGATGATAAGTACATTTTTACTTCTGATAGGTGCCCCTTTTCCCTTCTAAATAGTGCCAACTTTCCCCTTCTGATAAATGCCATTTTTACATCTCATAAGCTCCCCTTTTCCTATCTAATATGTGCCATTTTCCTCTTCTCATGAGTGCCCCTTTTTACTTCTTATAAGTGCCCCATTCCAACTCTGATAAGCGCCCTTTCCTCTTCGGATAAATGCCCCCTTTTACGTATATTTCCCGTTGTTTCTTACAAATAAAGCCATATCTAACTTCAAAGAATCGATGCGGCTTTATGTAGTAGCAGGTACACATATTACTACAATGTAAGGCAGTGGAGCTGGAGGCAAGAGGGGCATAATGCCTACCCCCCCCCCCTCCCCCGCAGCAAAGGAATTCTTATTCCGCTATATATTCGAATATGCCCATAATTTACACCAATTAAGGGCAATATTTTCTGAAAATCTCCCCAAAACTCCCACGCTACGCTCGCTAGCTCTCATGAAAGCAAGCAGATCGCATAAAGTATGTTGATATAGATGTAATCCTTAACCCTTCTGAGACGACGGGCTTCTACAGAAGCCGAGCGAGGTGTTCAGTCTGTGGCGGAGGGCTTCTACAGAAGCCGAGATTTATGCCTAATATGTTGACGAAGTTTTCTAGCGAACTATCAGCTCTTATGCGCTAAAATTCTTAGTAGTATTATGTAGATATATTCATTCACAATACCCGTTTTAAAAAAAATGAGGTTACGTTGAAAAAAATCGAGAAAAATAGATTTCGTTTCAACTTTACCCGAAATTCTTGTTGGGATCGTAAATCCCGTATACCTAGAGACGAACGCGTACGTGTCCTCTCCGATCACGTGATATCATCGCTTTCGGCCGGCCACGAGGAGTATGCGTTCTTGATCTTGACGACATACAGGCTACAGCTCGACTTCGCTCCTTTTAATCCAACTTCATAAGAAAGGATCCTTTCATTTTATAAATTGAAATTGACCGATTTAGCGCACCATTCAAGAATGGACCTTTCAAAATGAAATGCTTTTTTCAAAATGAAGCGCTTATCTCAGCTGAGTGGACCATGCAGGCCCCACTCTAATAAGAGGAACAAAAGAATGCCAAAGCAACTACTATTAAAAGGAAGATTAGCGTTTTCAAAGAAGAGGTCAATCTACTGAATACATGACAACACAAAGAGCCACTCGGGCCTGCGTTTATGAGGGCATGTAGCCATCTTAGAGCATGTAATTATGTTTGCGAAATAAAATATAGCTATCAAACCCCAAGCGGTCTTGGATTTATGCGGCAAATGAAATGTTCATATTTCATGTTCTGAAAAGCACCCCCTTACCCTTCTCTCTATCTCTTCCCACGGAAGGATACCCTTGTCTTGAGTAACTCCGGCGGAATAGACATAAATATGAGAATTATCCTGTGAAGGAAGGTTCCGCCAATGTTGGAAAAATGCCCAGCAACATAAACACAAGTTCCTTCCAATTAGAGAGAAAGATTTAAAAAAAAAAAAAAAAAAAAAAAACATTATCTTCATTATCATTACTACTAATTATCCTTGTTAGCATCATCATCATCATCACCACCATTATATATTTATATCCATGTCATATACAAAACTTTTCAAAAATGAAACGAGAATTAACAAAGTTTTATAGACAAAATATATTGGTTGAACGAGACCAAAGATGGAGACGAACACATATAAATGAAATTCAGTATATACAGTCCGTTAAATGTTTAACCTAATGACTGGGATTTGTGTCAAAAGGATAATAAACACAACACTCATTGGCTATATGAAAGCTTTAATTAAATGCGTCTTTATAATTTATTCCCGATTCTGTCATCCGCTGTAAAAAAAATAAAATAAAAATTAAAAAAAAAAAAAAAGGGAGGGGGAGGGGCTGTTATTGCAGATACTGCAACATTACTTTATAACGAAATCTTGATTTGGTCACTCAGCTGTAAGCCTACATCAGAATTAACTTACAACTCATACATTTTTTTCCTATAAACATCTTGATTTATTGAAACAATACTGTGCTCGCATTGAGGGTCTTTCGAGAGTATGAGAATGCCCTTATATATTTGTCTTTCTTCGACAATAGGGTTACATAAAATATCATATTCGATCATAGTTGTACATGTATTACATTATGTTCGGAGTTTGCGTTCACTTGGTATCTTCCGTGTCATTTTCTTCCATGAAATAGAATTAGAGGCAATAGTGGGGGGGGGGGGGGGAGAGATATATGATGAGGTACATGATGTGTTTTGTTTACATTTCTTTATTTTAGCATTGTCTGTTATTTCTGATTGATCATGGGGGAGGGGGGAGGGGGGAGGGGGGGGGGGGGAGGTGGGAGGGGGAGGGAGGGGGCTAGCCATTACCATTGGTTGCTATACTATCGGGATTTTTTTAAACACATTTTTTCATCGCTTTAGTTTGCTTTTTAATTCTCGTCAATATCAAGCACAACTGTTGTGCTTCGGTTTTTACTTCTTTCCTCATTATCTCGTAACATACAGTGAATTACTATACTCTCAATATCATGCTCTTTTTCTGCTGTTCTCTTTATTTTCAAATTGATCAAACTCTTAGATACGGCGAATAAGTCCTTATTAGCCACACCCCTTCAAAAGAAAAATTGCATGCAATGCGGAAATGAAACGCACTGAAACAAAGTTCTAATTGCACGAACTTCCTGACGAATTCAGAAGGAGAGAGAGAGAGAGAGAGAGCGGCATTGAGATGTAGCCATTACCATTGGTTGCTATACTATCGGGATTTTTTTTAAACACATTTTTTTTTATCGCTTTAGTTTGTTTATCATTCTCGTCAATATCAACCACAACTGTTGTGTTTCGGTTTTTGCTTCTTTCCTCATTATCTCGTAACATACAGTGAATTACTATACTCTCAATATCATGCTCTTTTTCTGCTGTTCTCTTTATTTTCAAATTGATCAAACTCTTAGATACGGCGAATAAGTCCTTATTAGCCACACCCCTTCAAAAGAAAAATTGCATGCAATGCGGAAATGAAACGCACTGAAACAAAGTTCTAATTGCACGAACTTCCTGACGAATTCAGAAGGAGAGAGAGAGAGAGAGAGAGCGGCATTGAGATGTAGCCATTACCATTGGTTGCTATACTATCGGGATTTTTTTTAAACACATTTTTTTTTATCGCTTTAGTTTGTTTATCATTCTCGTCAATATCAACCACAACTGTTGTGTTTCGGTTTTTGCTTCTTTCCTCATTATCTCGTAACATACAGTGAATTACTATACTCTCAATATCATGCTCTTTTTCTGCTGTTCTCTTTATTTTCAAATTGATCAAACTCTTAGATACGGCGAATAAGTCCTTATTAGCCACACCCCTTCAAAAGAAAAATTGCATGCAATGCGGAAATGAAACGCACTGAAACAAAGTTCTTATTGCACGAACTTCCTGACGAATTCTGAGAGAGAGAGAGAGAGAGAGAGAGAGCGGCATTGAGATGTAGCCATTACCATCGGTTGCTCTACTATCGGGATTTTTTTAAACACATTTTCTTTTATCGCTTTAGTTTGTTTATGATTCTCGTCAATATCAACCACAACTGTAAACAAAGTTCTAATTGCACGAACTTCCTGACGAATTCAAAGAGAGAGAGAGCGGCATTGAGATGTGACAAAGTATTATTTTGTTCCAATCACTGTCATTCATTTCTTTCCCATTACAAAAAAAAAAAAAAAAAAAAAAAAAAAAATCAAATATGCGTACACAATTTTAATTATTTTTTTTTTATTGATACAGCAACTACATAGGGAAATAATGTTGAAATAGAGATGAATAGATAGAGAAAAATAAACGAATGAAGCGGGAGACAAAAACTAAAGTAAATAATTACGACAAATTATGAGAAATGAAGTCGAAAGTGAATAGGATTATTTTTATCTTACTGAGTAACATAATGTTCATCCGAAAATTCAATTCCCTGAATGGGCCTATACCTGTTTGCATATTTAAAAGAAAAAGCATTTAGAGTGATCATGTCACAATGTTGGTCAGAATGCGTTGGAAACTCATGTGAAATGTAGGGCCAATGACTTGGGTGATAATATGCCGAGCATTAGCAGACGACAATGGGGCCAATGAATGGGGTATCGATCGAACGCGAACCGCGCGTGCGACGGCGCTTACGCAATTTGTATTGTAAGTGTATTGAGAAGGAAGGAAGCGAAGCTTCTACAAAATAAGACGGCTTTTCCCCTCTAAAATAACAAACCTTATTTTTTTGTTTCGATAAACAAAACTTATATTTTTAGAAAGAGAAAATTCTGACCTTTCATGTTTGCATGAATGGTGGAATTGACCGAGTGAGGTGCAATGAGCAATTAAAGTAGAAAGCACCGCCAAATTTCCCATTACCGGCAATGTAACCGAAATCGCTCCGTCACAGGGAGAACAATCGCTGTGCGCGGGCTCGCACTCAAAGAGTTAAGAAAAGCGACAGGGATAATGTATGAATTAAAAGATAATTCGACATTCCCCCAATTAATTTGCTGTTGTCAATTTCATTATATCGCTATAAATTATTCTCAACCAAAGGAATTCAGCATTAGAAAAAAGTCTGAAAATTTTTGCTCGCTCGCTTCGCTCGCTCGCACATGAGTCATTAGACCACCACACACAACTGCTAATTTATTGGGGAAGCTGAAGCAGTGTCCAGAACCACAATAAAAAGGAAGAAGATGATGCCTGATAATGTATTCATCATGTTGACTTGACTGTTGGGTAATACCAATGTCACAAAAATGGTCCCTATTTTCGTTTTATGTTCACCCCTTGTAGGTGCCCCCTTTTCCCCAAAAGTGCCCTTTTTGGCTGGTGCCCCCCCCCCACTTTGAAAGACGTTCCGCTGCCCCTGACGTAGAGAAATAGCCCAGGCCAAACCCGGTTCGAGCTGACAAGCTTTTTGTGAATAACATGGATAGTCTAAGTAACTGTAAGGGGGCAAAATCTCATAATTTATGTAAAATGGGGTGACTATTTCGGGAAAGTTCCCAGACTATGTACGTTCTATGTAAAACAAATTGCATGGGTTAATCAATGTGAACAAGAAAAGAGTAGGTTCTATTTGAGTTTATTATAGGCTAAATTGCAAGTTCAGTGTATGATAACAGAAGGACGATACAGGTAACAAACCAGTATTATGTAACAGGGAACAAAGAAAGACATCCCAACGGAGTGAATAGGCATTGTCTAGTGCAGGTGTCACGCCACCGGCCGAGGTGCGCTTAATCTTTCCATAATGGAGAGTGTTCTTAGAACACTCCGAGTCATGTGCATCATAACAACTTTCGAATGACTAAAGTTCACAATTTGAACTCTTCGTAATACAATGAATAACCTATGTTTAACACTCCTACAAAATATCAACCCAATCCGACAATTCATTTCATGGCGGTTGCTATGGCCTTTTGATTCACTCTCTATTAATTTTCTTTATTGTTTTCTTGCTCCGCACGCTTGAATAGCCCCTCTGTAGAACAGCTGAGCTGCAATGGCACGGCTGAGCAGGGCGATCCTTCCAATATTATTTTCTCATGTTATCATGCATGTTATTATATATATGTTCTTATAATTGGTAAATAAAATAAGAATAGTCTACCCTTAAACATTCGTTCCTGCCCTTCAGCTGAATCTTTCAAAAGAAATCTTAATACTTATTTGTTTTCTCTATGATTGGATTTGGTTGTGTGCACTCGGAGAGCAAAATAATTACTTTGTTTCATTTTTTTCTTATTGTAAAGCGCCTTGAGCATGTTTATATGGAAAGGCGCTGTATGTATGTATGTAAATCAATCAAATCAAATATAGGCCTCAACTTTAGAGCTCATTTCCTCCCTAACTGATACCAGCAAACCTATCTTACAAGCTCTTTTCGTTCGCTAAATCAAAAGGGTTGTAAAGTTTCAAGTTTAAAGCTGAGACTTTGTTCTATCCAAATAGAATAAAATCAGATTTGGTTGTTTGTTTGTGTGTTTGTTGTTATTTTTTTTTTGTTAATGTTTTTGTTTGTTTGTTTGTTGCTTTTTTTTCGGGGGGGGGGGGCTTTTTGGTGGCTTTGTCGTGCCGGGTCACACATGTTCAAGGACGTTTTTTTGTTTAAAGGGCCCTGTCCAAGGGTCCCCGCCGCAATACTCGCAATACACGCGAATACACCCCTCCCCTTTCCTTTCAGTCACATAACAGAGAAAAAAAGAGAAGGTGAAAGAGGGTGAAAAGAAAAGAAAAAAAAATCATTACGAAAAGTATAAGTATTCGCTGGCTCGCAATTTATTCATTTATTTTCATTTTTAGATGACATGCAAACATGATACTCGGTTGAAAGGCATCAGCCCCTCCCACGAGAAAATATGGCCATACGCCAGGATTTGATCATAAGTGAGCTGTTCTTTTATTTACGGGTGTGAAAAATTCAGGAGTGGGAAGGGGGTGGGTCTTGAAGTTCTTGACAAATTAAAGTCGGTTTATTTTTAAGCTTGTGCATGCAAGCCGGTGAATATAATTTAGTCAAAATTAGAAGTGAAAATTCTAAATAGAAGTCCTGCCCCCTCCCCGAACATGATTAATACATATCAAACATCATCTTCTTCCTTTTTATTGTGGTTCTAGACATGTTTCAGCTTCCCTAACGGGCAGTAATGTGTGATAGTCTCTTGATCCATGTGCGAGCGAAGCGAGGAGCAAAAGTTTTCTGACTTTTTTCTAACGTTGAAGTCCTATGTTTGTGCATTTTTTTACGGCGATATAATGAAAATGACAAAAGAAACTTAATTTGGGGAATGTCGAAAGATATTTTAATTTGTGCTTTAACCCTGTCGTTTTTCTTTAGGATTTCATCGATATCAACATACTTTAGTATGATAAATGCTTGATTTCAATATGTATTATAAGAGTTTGGGGGAAATTTTCGGAAAATATTATCCTTACTTGGTAGTATTATGGCATATTCGAGAGAGCGGAATGACAAATACTGTGCTGGGGGGGGGGGGGAGCATGGCATGCCCCTCTTGCCTCCAGCCCCATTGCTTTACTCTGTAGTTTAGTAATGGGTACCTGTTAAGCTGCACCTATAATTTGAAGCTATATAAATATGGCTCTTTTTGTAAGAAACAGTGGGAAATATTGGTAAAAGGGGCATTTATCAGAAGAGGAAAGGGTGCTTATCAGAGGTGGGAAGGGGCAATTAAAAGAGGTGAAAAGAGGCACTTATGAGGGAGAGGGCACATATTACGTAGGGAAAGGGGTAATTATCAGAAGGGGGAAAAGGGCACTTATTAGAAGGGAAAAGGGGCACCTATCAGAAGCATAAGTGCTCTTATCAAATGAGAAAAGGGCACAAATTAGACAGAATTAGGGGCATTTATCAAAAGGAGAAAAGGGCACCTATAAGAGAGAAAGGGAACAGTTTTCAGAAAAAAGGGACACGTTTTGGGTACTTCAGACTATAGAAAAACAGGGGGAATCACATCAACTGCACGTGGCCTTTAGTTAAGCACTTTTTTTTATAGGGTGCTGCCATCAGTTAGGGTTTGATATATTTCAAGATATGTATCATACACTGAAGCCCCTACTCTGTGCAATGAAAAGCTACTTCAGTGAAAGGCTTGTGTCTCAAATTTTGCATAGAGCTATATAGTTCGAAGAAGAAATAATAATGGGGGATCGGACCTATTGTGTTGAGTTGAATGCATGTAGGACGGAGGAATAATGGGAGGCGGCTTTGGTTATACGTGCGTTCGAGCAGCGTCAGCGTTTGTTCTTATGATGAAAAGACAGGAAGTCTATTGACTACTGATATAAAGAAGTAATAGGAGAGAGAGAGCCCTACTGCTAATCCCTGTTAAACTGAACTTCCCTCAGTGACATAACAACATGTTATGCATAGGCCGCTATTACAGGACTCAGGCCGACAGCATGGACTGATGATAGTATTGATTTGATTTGGTTTGATGGATTCATGATATATTCTAGAGTAAAAATCCCCTCATTATACCATACTTGCCTCTTAGCTACTCTTAGCTACATTATCGAAGGGAGTGCCTTTTGTCCGAATATTAACTTTCCACTATTTTTTTTTTTTTTTTTTTTTGGGGGGGGGGTAGCGGAAACAAATTTCCCAGATATATTTGTGGCGAGTGTGGAACCGAAAATTTAAGCAGTGGAAAGGAGAAATAATGGCCAACTTTAAATTCTAACTAGGCATATGATATTGGGAATACACCAAAGGCCTTCCCAAGGTTCTCGAGGAAAGGGGAGAGGGGGTTAGGACCAACAACAACCAAAATGATAGCATATGCAAATCATCTAGAATTGTCAGGAAAAAGAAAACGGTATATATTTTCGCCGACAGCGCTTTGAACTGGAAGTAAGTTTATGGGGAACCGCTGGCCCTCTAGATCTGTAGGGTCTATCGAGGGATGGGAAAGGGGTGGGGGGGGCAATAAAACGGACCCCCGCAAAAAGTAATAATATGTATATGAAAATTGTATCCCGGAATAAGATTCATAATGTATTTTTTCTCAGTCACACGAGAAAACATTCCATTTCGCGCCCAAAATGAATGGTAAATGAATCGTAAGCTAATTTCAAAATAATGCCGACTTTAAAAATATGACGATAAGAGTTATCGGCAGCAGATGGGGGGGGGGGGGGGCTTGAGGGATCACACTCCCACTCAGAATTGCTGTCTGCAAATGCGCCACCTCTGTCGGCAAAAAAGGAGGGAGAAAATGGGGAGAGGGAAGAGGAAAGAGAAAAGAAAAAGGAGAAAAGAGAAAGGAAAAGGGAAAGGGGAAGAAAAGGAAAAGGAAAGGAAATTAAACTAAAACAGAAAGAAAAGAGGGAAAGGAAAAGGGAAGCAAAGAAAAAGAAGGAAAAACTTTTTTTGTTTTGTTTTGTTGTTTTTTTCCTCGCTCTCAAAAAAGTGAATAGATAATATTCGGGCAAAATGCGCCCCCCTTCGGCAATGGGCTGTACATAGCCCCCTCCCGAGGATTTTCAAAGTTCCGATGTTTGGCCAGCCACCACTTCATATTCGGGTAGAGAGGTGCCAGAATATCCACATATTTGGGTAGTGAGGTTTCCTGATATGTAACTTCTGTACATTTTTACTAAGAAAAGTTTTTCGTTGTTGTTTGTTTTTTTGTTTTGTTTTGTTTTGTTTTGTTTTTTAATTTAGAAGTTGAAAAGTTGATATTCGGGTAAAAGGTGTCAGCCTATCCCCTTGCGAAAATGGGCCCGTATGATCATGACTTCTACATCTGCGATTTTCTTGTATCATTGTGTGAGGGGAGATTAGGGTGTACCGTGTAGCATTTTTGGCAAATTTGGATGTCACACTCTAAAAATCTGTCGGCAAATTTGGGTGTCCCACCCCTCCCCCATTCAAATGTTCTAGCGATGCCCCTGGATATCGGCGTTGATTCAATCTTCATTCCTCTTTCTGTCTGGACTACAAGATCCCTAATCTTTCATAAGCTTTTGTTTTGCCACTTTAATCCCATTTCAAGGGGAAATCTAGGAAAATCTGTACTGTCCTTTCCTATTTAATGGTTTTTAAATCTCCGATTTGTATACTTGAAACACATAGGCGTAGCCAGGGGGCCCAGGGGGGCACTGGCCCCCCCTATTCAGCCCCTAAAAAAATTGAGAACGAAAGAGCGGGGGAATTGAGACAAAAAAAACCTAAAAAGGCGCTAAGAGTCGTTACCTTTCAATCACAATTTGCTAAAACGTCAAAGTTTTCACGCTTCGCGCGCGGGAAGGGGAAATAACTCCCCCTTCCCTGCCCCCACACCTATTACATACAGTAAAATATTGCATCCATATTATTGAAAAGCAGTCCCAGCGTCGAACTATAACTTTCCGCCTAAAAAAATTGTTTGCTACGAGCTCTTATCTTTCTCTCAAATTTGTTAAAACGTCATAGCTTTCGTGCTTGGGGCGGGAGGGGAAAAAGTCCCCCCTCCCTGCACCCACCCCTGTTACAGTGCATTATTGCGTCCAAA
>CM046843.1:19091132-19181552 GCA_025618425.1 Heliocidaris tuberculata | reverse complement strand
ATTATAATAACTACAATTGAAAACACATTTGTAATTGAATTGTCAATTTCAACTTTTAATTAAAGGGAATGATGGAAGAAAATGTCATTACATCATCGATGCCTTGGGGAAATCATTACCTGGAAAAATAAAAATGGGTGATAGGAAAAAGTGTGCTACTTACAGTACTAAGAAAACAGGGTAGATAAAAAACAAAACAAATTAAAGTAACAGAAATGAGGGGGGGGGGGGGAGAGTCAGGTTTCCGGAAATGAAACACTTTCTAGGCTAGCATAATTTGTTATTACTAAGTTATTGTAAACCTTATTTTCCCTCCCTATCAGATGGGCCTACAGTACGAGATGATGGAACGTCGAACATACAAACAAGAGCGTGGAATTCACGACAAAGGGTCGGAAAACGAATGGGTAAGCAGTTGTTAAATCCAATGTATATAATGGGCAATTCCACGGTTGCACACGTTACATTTTGAGTTGTTGAGGTTTTGAGTTACATCTTAAGCTCCCGTTCTCTTACTACAGGTGTTAGGTAAATTAGTTTAACAACAATGCACACATAATTATTAGAGTACCTGAATATAGTATCAAAACTTCAGAAGAAGAGACACACTTTCTGCCAACCCTGCAAATGTTTGGTTACTCACGTTACTTATCTTTTTAAAGATAATGTAAAGTGAGTAACCAAACATTTGCAGGGTTGGTAGAAAGTGTGTTTCTTCTTCTGAAGTTTTTTATACTTTATTTAGGTACTCTAATATGTGTGCATTGTTGTAACTTAAACTCATTTACCTGACACCTGTAGCAAGAGAACAGGAACTTAGGATGTAACTTAAAACCTCTCCAAATGTAACGTGTGCAACCGTTGAATTGCCTATATACATACAAACAATCAAGTAAGGCGTCATATCAGCCAAGACATTGTGCAACATGCTGTAAATTTGTAAGGCTTTTGTTCTTTTCATTTGCTGTGCAAATGAGAATGCACTATGAATATAAGATATGTAAAGTCTGTTAATAGCTTTTTCCTTCTCGTCGTTTTTATTCATTAGCGTCAGGTTTCGAACGCGGTACCTCCCTGTTAGGGACCGGCTGTAGCTCTGACCCTTAACGCCTCCAATTTCTGTATTTGTATTTCGTGCTTTTATTTAACCTTTCATTTACAAAGGGTGCCGATTGGTGCGATAGCAAGCTTGTCACGCGTGCAGATCAACACAAGAGGCATTATCAAAGGATTGGTCTGTGCAACTCATAAGCTGTCTTGATAAGCCGCATGACAACCCTTTTTACACCCGTATAGAGTAGTTTGACCTATGAAACTTTTTTTTTCCCAATCCAATTCAATTTAAAGACATTAACTTTCCAACATAAATACATAACGTAATGCAAAACAATATACGTGTATTTTAAACACAAATATGACAAAATCTACATTCATGTTGTACATACATAGCTGGAAGACACACCTCTGAAAGTGAAAGCTTGGGGCGAGGGTGCCCTTAGACGTTAGAGTACATAATAAATGTATAAAAAGGGAGGGGGGGGGATACAAACAATAATCTAGAAGCCTTTAGTAAACTTTAAAAAAAAATATTCTATTAGAAAATATAATGTGCCACAGGTCGATCATTATTTTGCTTGACACACTCTGGATTTGATCATTGATAAACATCATATGAACAAACTATAAACACCCTGATAAAGATAATATCAAAAAACATTATATCAATTTCAAATGAAAAGACAAGAGCAAAACGTTTTGGTGATTTTTTTTTTTTTTATGTTGAAAAGTTTTGTTGTAAAAGTTACAATTTAGACAGGCGTTGCTATAAATCCTTGTTTGTAATCGCTTCCCCATTTAGGAAATAAATTCGACTCTTTCGCAAAAAGGGAGGTATGGGGCCCAAGATCTGGTGGAGTTATTGGTATGTATTATCTAAAAGTTTGTTTTCTTCTTTTCTTTTAATGTTGTACTGAATTTGTTTCTCCTTTTGTATGTTAATTTTTTTGTTGGTTATATTTCAATATCTATTGTTTCAATTATTATTCATTCCTTATTCATGTTGATAGTCTAACTAGATTAAACTTGACTTGAAATATTGAAACATTGAGGAGGTGCGATGGCTCAGTGGTAGAGCAGTGGTCTCATAACTGGAGGACCCGGGTTCGAAACCAAATGGATGCGTTAGTGCCCTTTGGTAAGGCATTAATCTCCATTACCAAGTCCCACGGAGAGGATTTTAAAGTCATCGATCCGCTAGTTGCTTATTTTACATACATACACATGCTTTCATCGTAGTCAGGTAAAATTAGCCATAAAATCATCAAATACATGTATAAAAGGGGAAACATCAATAATGATTTTAAAAAAACAAACAAAATACAAAAATTTCATTCAAAATCATGAATGGGGTTGTGCTTTACTTTTCGAGTTTTTTGCGGATGTGAAATATCATAATAAGAAATTTGATGAATTGTCGCGCACCCTCCCCCATTCCCTCTCCATCTCTCTCTCTCTCTCTCTCTCTCTCGGGCGCTTTTTGAAATCTACCCTATTCCTCGTTCTCTGTCTCATTTCTCTATCTCTTTTATTTGTCTTTCTTTCTCTCTTTTTATTCAATCGTTATAATAAGTCATTCCTTTAGTTCATTATCTCCACACTTTGTCTTTTATCCATTCGTCTCCATTGTAGGGACGGTGAAGAGGGACTGGGACTTTGTGCTGAGCCCAGAAGGCAAGTAACACCATTCCGTACTTGATTAAATATTCATACAGCACACTTTCCCTGGGATCAGCGGAAACAAGTAACCTCATTGAAAGTCTAATGTGCATTTGAAAGTCTAAAACAAGAGAACGGTTCCCGTTAGGGGAGAATTAGTCAAGGCTTTGAAGGATAAATGCTGACTGAAAGGGTAGATACAATCTAATTCATGTTTAAATAAAAAAAAAAAAAATATATATATATATATATATATATATATATATACTACAGTAGATGATTGCATGAACGTCAGCTACGATTGCATAGAATGTGAATGGCGGATTAAACGCATTGTCAACAAATCAAACTGATGATTATGACTACGTTTTCCAACATTTTAGGTTATTATCTATTCTAACAGGCTGGGGGGGGGGGGGGGGGTTGCCGCCTGCCCAAGACCTCAAATCCCGATTCCCCGCCCATGTACTTAGGAGGAGTCTAGGATTCCAAGAAAATGTTTTTGTTTCGTCTCTATATATGCGCATACAGAACTTGATGCATTCTCAGCGTTTATACAATTAATGGCGAAAATACCCCTAGTCACTTGATGAAAAGGGGGGTTTAAAAAGAATCTGTTAAATGGTGTATTGAGTTTGAAGTGGTTTAGTGATTTTCATAGAGCCATTATTAAAGTTGAGCAATGATAATAAATGTGACACCTGCGCCTCACTGGTGGGGGGGGGGGGCATCCCAGTAGCAACCAGGTAAATTCATATTTCGTGGTTACATACATTTTCATATATTTCATATACTGGTTATTTCATGAATCATAAAACTATTGGGAAACTCGTTCATGGCGATGGCTATAAAGGGAGAGGTAAAACACTGACGGACAAGCTTCAAGCTTTATGATAGATAGATTACAAATAAGGTGGTCGTGCTGTCTTATAATTCGAAACGTAATCACCGGCTCAGATAGTAGGGGGATTAAACCGGCGATTTTTCCACGAGTCGGCAGTGACCCGAAGCTAGCCTCGTATCCGCGATGATATTGAAATACAATATTCATGGAAAGTTCGAGAAAAGATTGAACCCCATTTCAGATGGATGGAAACGCACCGAAGGCTGGAGAAAGCCTTAAGTGATAACGGAAAAGCCAAAATAAGTTCAAAGCAGGCCAGGGTGTTTTTTTTTTTTTTTTTTTTTTTTTTTATTATTCATTTTTTCTTTTAATTATTGTGTAATTTCTATAGGACCCTGACCTTAATATGTAAATCTTTTACTTTTATTTGTGTTTTTCTTTATATATATATATATATATATTTGGTATAACATATAAAATTTACTGACCACATTAAACCAATACTATTATTGGGATAGCATTTTTTTTATTTTTTTAACTACACTCTACGTATGCCACTTGCCTTTACATTTACATATAATTTCCTCCATTATCAAATCTATAACTGCATTTTTTTCATCATAGAGATCAACGATGCCTTTGAAGATGCGCAACTCATAGACAACGCTCCCCTAGATCTAGCACCTGCTGAATCAAACGACGTTTTGAGAGAAATAATGGATTACGTCAAACGTGAAGGTAGTTTCAATATCAGCGCTATGATAGCAAATTGTTTGAAGATTGTATTTTAGTGCCAATAGGAATTAGGTTGACAGATATCATTCAAAATTTTCCCGCATTTCAGTAGATAATCAACTAGGCTATTTGGATTGTCATGATGTTGATTTCTAGAAGGTCTTGGCGATCGTGTATTGCCCGCATTTGTTAAAAAATGGAAATAAATGAAATAATGAACTATTGAAATAACACACATAAGTTAATTTCAAAAAATAGAAAAGTAAAGTAAAGCAATATAACGAGAATAAAATAGAAAGAATAAATGAAACGGACAAGAAAAAGTAATTCTTTAGTGACATGTCTTTGTTCATTCGTATAGTTACTGATTAATGGTATATTGTATTGATGGGATGGCCATGTGGCGCTAGATAAAACTTTGGATTAACGAAACCGGTTTAAAGTCTTGGTGTAAACCTGATCTAAATTTAGCATTGATTTTCCATTGATTTTTCTCCAGTTCTAACCAAGTAAGAGAGTGAACGATATTTAGTTTCCCATGTTTAATATATTTGGGCACGAGAGCAACAGAGGGCGTGATTACAGCAAATGTTTAACAGTAGATCAGGTGCCTACATAAGTGATAATCATTCATAATAACCTCAGTAATGATATCGACAACAACATTTATATTTGCATTCATTTATTTATTTGTTGTTATCATTATTATTAATATTATTATTATTATTATTATTATTATTATTATTATTATTATTATTATTATCATATATCATCATCATCATCATTATTATCATCATCATCAATATTATTATTATATTTTATTATTACTATTATTATTATCATTATCATCATCATTTTTATTAGTCGTAGTAGTAGTAGTAGTAGTAGTAGTAGTAGTAGTAGTAGTTAGTAGTAATAGTAATAGTATAATTATCTAAATATCATTATCTATTATTATCATTATTATTATTATTGTTATTATTATTATTATTATTATTATATTATTATTTATTGTTTTTGTTGTTGTTGTTGTAGTTGATATTGTTATCATTATTACATGTAATAGTATCATCATTATTACTTTTACTATTTTATTCATTATTGCATTAAACATAAACTTTCAGCAAAATTGCCACCCACTAAAACAAATTTCACTGAACTCTTTGACTGGTTGGTTGTAAATCGCATAGCGCCATCTAGAGGCGAGTGGTTTCCATTTTGTACTGTTGGTCTCTCGTCTTCATTTTTTTTTTTTTTTTCGATTTGTAATTATGCTGGGTTTTTTTTGCTCTAATATATCTTGTTAATTTTGTCCTTATTTAGGATATCGTTTACCTCCACTTCCTTATACACAATTTGTGTCTGCAGAAAACAAAAAATGAATTCAACAGACGTTAACATTATATAAAATGTAAATGTGATTATAAATGAAAACATGTACATTATTACAAATCTGAATTTATTTTTCCTCCCCTAATTGTTTTTTTAGTACACACACAGACATACACACGCTGGAACATAACATGAGAGCGTGTGTGCGTGTGTGTGTGTGTGTGTGCGTGTGTGTGTGTGTGCGTGTGTGTGTGTGTGATATTGTGTACTCTGTCTCTATCCTTCTCTATACTTCTCCCGATTTCTCTCTTGTGCTAAATATTTCAAACTATGTTTTTCTGTCAGGCAGAAAGCCGACTATTTTCCTTCGAGGCTCGCTTACAGCAGACGATACATACATTGATATTTTTGTTATTATTTTTTTTTTCTCATTATCTACAGGTCGTCAGAAGTAACATCTCTGCAAGTGGGCCGAGTTTCGTTCGTGACTTGAAAAATCATTTTAATAGAAAAAAAAAGCACATGTATATAAAATTTCATTATCAGTTTCATTCATCTTTACTACGTAATCGTCTAACCCAGTGTTGATGGGGTACAAAATGTAAATAATGTATTTATATTGGGGTAAACGATATCACTATTTCATTAGAAGGAAACATTGAATAAGATTATTACATTATAGTGTTTATAATTCAAGTTTGTTTATTTATTATCCTTCTGCAACTAAATGGAGGAACAATTTTATATTCATATTGCTACAATTTTCATTATTAGTTCGCTTTACATCATATCCTTTTGCTATGAACTTAAATATGGAGATTTATAATGCTGGAGGGAAAGTAAGTGCAATTAGAACATTACCTACAAATAATCAAGCTTGAAAATATGCACTTTATTTCCATAATAACATTTGTTTCCCATTAATCAAATAACCACGTAAATATTTCTGTGAATAGAGGAAGGAATTGAAATAATTTCCAAGGCAGATTACTCTTCTTTTTTTTTTTCTTTTTTTCTTTTTTTACCTGCCATGTTGCCTACTTCCACACATTTTTAACTTTATATCTGTTAAACTTTACACCTCACTTTAGCATTACTTTACAGAATGTATGATTACTATCTGTGAAATTATATGAACTTCTTTACCGATTCTCATTTGTATCATACGGTTAGACAGAGTTACAAATACCTTATAAAATTTCAAGCCGTAACATTCCGTTCCGAGGAATAGAAAAGAGGAATGTTACAATAAATTGACCAATTTCCGTCAAAATTTGATAGATACTGTGGCAATGTAAATAAAAATTGAAATGCGATTTATTTTCAAGAGCCTCGAGATAAAAGTACAATTATCAGTAATGTAGCACGTCAATTTAGAGGAGAATATGATAAATATGAAATACAATAAAATGGAATCGTCTATCCTATAAATAAACTATAATGGAATTAGGTTTGCATCATAACTACTATGGAATGGGTCTCGAATTTTGATGCTTTTGAAATATCTTCTAGAGAAAAACCCTTGAACTATTTTAGGGGAGCGTTCAATATTCGTGGTTCTATTATATAATCATGATCGTGGGGGTGTTGTTATTTGATTTTCTGAATATATGAGATAAACCTCGCAATAAAGAAATCAATTAATATTTAAACAAAAATAAATCGCACGTATTCGGTAGTAAAATATTTGTGTGTACTGTGCTACGAACAAGGTGAGCAATGACAAGCACTCCCAACTGGAAATGGAGGGGGGAAAAGGAATATAGGGGAATTAATAGGAGGAAGTGAAGGAGGGGGGGAAAAAAAAAGGGAGAAAGGGAATATACGCTCCCCCCCCCCTGCCAAAAGGAAAATTAATGTGTAAAGAGATGAAACTGACAAAGAGAGGGGGGGGGGGGGCGAGAGAAAGAAAGGGGAGATGAGGTTGAGTGAGCCGCTGAGAGAAAGAGATAGGGAGAGAGAGAAAGAGAGAGAGAGAGAGAGAAAGCATACATCAAGAAACATTGAGAAAGATGATGAAAAATGGAGGGAGAGATGAAGGGTGATGAATGGCTGAGTGAAAACGAGACATACAGAGAGAGGTAAAAGTCTGATAATGGGATAAATGAATAGTTAGGAAGTGAATGGAATATAAAAAAAAAGGAAAAGGGAGAGAGTGGGAGGGATAGAGAGATAATGAAAGAGAGAGAGAAAAAAGAGAGAGAAAGGGTAGGTGGGGGGGGGGGAGAACGAGAGAGAGAGAGAGAGAGTGAACGAGAGAGAGGAAGGAGAGGGAGAATGTGGACTTCTTAGAATGATATGTTGGTATTTTCATATTGTTTTTTTTTTTTTCATCATTGTTTTTTGTTTCTTTCTATGATTAGTTTTTGTTAGTACTGGAATTTCAAGATTATCTATTACTTTCTTGAGTTTCTCGACTAAAACTAATGTTCTTGAAATTTCACTCTTCATTTTCTTCTTACAATTCACGATGTTTTACGATTGGTCCGCTCCTGGCCAATTTATATGGATGTGTACTATCTCTTGGAACTTAGCTAAATTAGTGTATTATTTTTTTTTTTTAACTCGGCCCATCATTAATGATCTTATTCTTTCGTTTATATTTTTTTTTTTCTTCTTAACACTCCATCAAGGGCAAATGAAAAGAGAAAAGAAATAAGTAATACCCCCCCAAAAAATAAAAAATAATAAAAAAAATAAAATGATAAAATAAAAGGAAATATAAATAGGGTTCTTAACAGATTGATGCGGCATGGCTTGGAGTTGAACACTATAAACGGACATCTTCATTGCGTTTATTTCAATAAAAGTCACGCCCGAAATATTCTTGTAATATGACTAAACGTGTTAGTACTATATATAAAAAGAGAATGATATAAAAAAATCATTTATCATGTATAAACTAAGGGTATTCTTCCATTTTTTTAAATTTTTTTTTTAGACTAAACAAGAATATTCTTTTTTAATGTTACTAGCTCCATCGGTGTAACCAATGTCAAACAATCAATGAAACAGCTTTGTCCATCCATTAATTCATCTGTTGAATTTTTGAATTAATAAACGAATGAATGATTTTTTGTTTAGTATATATATATATATATATATATATATATATATATATATATATATATATACTAACCCATGGTACTTTTTACCAACATACATACATTACAGGGGGGGGGGGTAACAGCAGTCACAAAATACAAATGAATAAAATACGCATTTTTGTTTAATTTTCAATAATTTAATAAATATGTATATAATTATATTTCCCAAGAGTGGACGTTTCATAAATTATTTTACAGGACATTACATGCGTCTCCGAAAACCGAGCAAGAAAAACAAATCTGCTTTGAAGTACGTTTTTGGACATTTCAACGAATTTCCGTATGATATCATCATTCTAACAATAATACATGAGCATTTACATACATAGTGCACACTGAAGAGTATAATGATGATGCTTCATATATTTCTTTACCAAATGAACAAAAATATAGTACAGCCGTTCCACTATCAAATATTCAAGGTTTTGTGTCTTTACTATAATATCTGATATTTTTCATACATTATAAACATGATAAATGACATACCTTCGTTAGCTCAAAGGTGTTTTAATGAGATCGTATTTTGCAAGCAACCATTACTTTTAACATCATTATTATGGTATCTCACAAATATACATACATCAATATTTTCTTTTTCCTCGAGCTTAACGTTTGCTATCAACAAGCAGAATCTTATTTTGGAAAATGCTTCAAACTCATGTTATCAAGCTCTTAATATCAACTTGTCATGTGGGGGGGGGGGGGGATGTGAAAACAGCAACGCCTTTGTTTCCATTTGACAAACAAAATTAAGACTTTAAAGAGGGCGTTTCATGGAATGTGTTGAAACATATTAAAAAAATAATAAAAACTATGATTAATAATGATAATAATATTCCTACGCCAATACTTGACCTGAAAATATTTTACACTATCAATTAGTATGATTTTAACCGGTGCATAATCCCCCTATTAAATGCAAACTTTGATATCGTTAAGCTTTAAGGTATAACAAGACATGTTTCAAACACCGTATCTATATTTGTCAGCAATTTATTTTGCCAAGAAACGGAAATAGATGAAAATTAGGTAACTACGTCACTTAATGTTTTGACGTCACATATTCTATCCATACGCTAAATTCATGTTTTGAATAGCAAATGGGAGCTGTTTAATGCTTAGGTCGTGTTCACATTTTCAAAATGCATGAATCTGCTACATTAACACTCACTGTTCCACTGTGCCATTTGGCACAGACTCTACACACAAATCCCAAGTGAGAATACTTATGCGGAATTAAATCTGAGCGTAATCTATAGAGTGATGCAAGAGGTATACGAAATGATTATGACGAAGACAAAATTTTAACCTGGTAAGACAGACATATAAACTAAAAGACAACACAATGAAAAGAAATAAGTAATGAATGAAATGATAAAGAAAAACCTTAAAAAAAAAAAAACCCATCATATTATTCTATTGTTTCTTCATCGTACAAAGCTATCTGAAGATGTAGAGGGGAAAGAGAGAGATATATAAAGAGAGGGAGACGAAGATTGAGAGGCCGATAATGAGAAAGATCAAGAGATAGAGATAGCGAAAAAGGAGATTTAAGAGGGAGAGATATTTCATTTTTACACACTGTAAACGTTAAATGGGGTTTCCCTGTATTAAGCCCATGGAAAATATAATTCAGTAGACATCGGGACCTGCATGGTCTCATCTAAAACATGAATATTTTACTTTACTTATGATTAAAGGTACTCATCGTGATTTCCGTGTTTTAACATAGTATCCATCGAAAACTTTGGGAATATCAAAAAATAACAAATACAATCAAACATAATTGAACGAAGTGATTTTTTTTTTCTTTTAGTACACAATGATTTTATTCATCAGACAGGTTATTTTAGGTTTCATAAAAATCCATCTTCCAATCTTTACAAATTTACCGCAAACACTACTGATCTGCTGCGAGTATTTAGATTATCAATATTACTTAAGAACCCAACCTCATAGCGAAATTACATTTTCTACGTTGTATGTAAACTAGTTTTTTAAACCAAATCACATGAAAATAAAAATAATGAAGTGTACTGTCTGTAGAAATGATACGAAAATTCATTAGTGATTGGTGATAGTCAATTATGATCAAATTATGATCAAATTAAGCGACGATACTAAGGCATTTTTTATTATTTTTTTTTTTAGTCAACATCGACTTTGTCTTAATTATGGGTTCTGCTCTTTTGGATTGAATTCTAATATGATCGTCTAAAATAACATCAGAAAAGAACTGGATTTTTATCGTCTTCCGAACGGTAAGAAGTGGGGTACCCTTTCTCGTAGCCTGTTTTTAATAGTGCGCCCCCTCTTGTTCGAGAAATCGCTCAACGAAGATGACGATGATGATGCTTGCTGGGAGGCGCCGTTGTATCGTGATCGTTTTCCAAACGGCAGAGGGCGTAGGTTAGCATTGGGGTTGAGACCGCCGACGTTCCGGCATTGCCTGCCTCGGCATCGGTTTCTTTTATCGTAATCAACATTGACGGAATCGGCGGTTGTGAGATCGGCATCTGCTTCGAGTAATGCTTCGTTTAGGTGGGTCTGCTGGGGGAGACTTAGCCCGGAGATCGCCGCGAGGAGTCGGTGGGTCGTGGCCTTGTCCAATTTATCCGGCTGAATGTTCTTCATAAGACGTGCTATCACAGTCATCAACAAATCATCTACATCACTGTCCACATCCTGTTGAGTAGCAGCGTCTGCTACATCATAGGTGGGCCCTGGCTTCGAATCTGCAATGCAGATGGTAATAAAACAAATGATTAGATAAGAAACCACACAAAGCAGTTTCATCTTATGGAGTGGATACACGGCCCAGGCCTTACTGGCTAAAGACTTTTTTTCTTTTTTTCTTCTTCTTCTTCTTTTTAACAGGGTCTTCTTGTTAAAAAAAAAATAACAATGATAAGAATATACCAATATCTATCTAGGGAAGTTTGTTGAATTGAATGGAGTTATAAATTTGCCACATATAATCGATTTAAATAGATTTTTTTCTTTGAAAGTGCATTTCTTTATGGGTTTTGTATTTCATATTGTACATCAATGCTATTGGAAATGATAATTATCATTGTGTTGAAATGTAATATATGTATGAGCCCGAAATGAAGTTACAAGTACTGCCAAATTAAAGATGGTACTTCAACACCCCTGAATAAACACACAATATATTATAAAAATCAATAATTCTTAATTATGATTATAATTATATGCTATCATAGAAATTTTCAGAGAAAAATGCAGATTTTTGAAAAGATATTACCTTATTTCAACATTAAACTGTAGTAAACAAATGAGAAAAAAAATAATGGACAAAAAAGAAACTCAAATGTAATTTTCAGTAATTCTAATGTATAAAGTTGGGTAAAGTAATAAGGTTTGGTATCATAAGAAATGGTAATGAATGTTTTTTACACAATATTTTGTGAAATAATAGATGGTGAATGAAGTGCAGACATTTGAAAGGTAAAAGCTAAACCCCTTGGCACAGTAAGATATATATAATTTAACATTAAATAAATCAACAGTGGGAGAGATGATGAAATTAATCTCTACAACGCTTGTTTTATTTATTGTTAACTTTGGTGTTATTTTCATCAACCGAGGCAAGACAGTTATTGTATGTATATATATATGCATATATACTATTCCGAAATGATTTTGTTAAGTGCAATATCAAACAACTCTTTTAAACGCAGATGTTTTATGAAAAGAACGGGATCAGACGGTGTCTTGTTCCGTCGTCCAATTATCGCTGATGACAAATTTTCACAACCTCGGTTCATCCAGAAAAAAAAGTAAAAAGGAGAGAAGACACACAATTAATGAGCACTTAAATATTCGTTGTTGGGTGAGCGCCATGTGTAAATCTTTGCAGAGTTGTTCAAATATTAAAGCTTTGATTCCCCCAGGTAATGGTTTCAAGAGCTCGTCTGTGATTTCCCGTTGCCTGTCTACTCTTTCCCCCAACTTAAAAAAAAAAGGTCGCTGTCTTTATATTATTATTGGTCATCATATTGTCACTACACTGTTTTGATAATGTTGCTCTTAAAAGTTTTCGTTGTTGCTGGCAATTTCGGTATACATACCCTTTCCATTTAAAACATCAGTTCGATGAGGTCATGTTTTAAACGATTTACTCAGTGCATTAACATTTTCTGTCATACGCTTAGAGTTATGGTATACACAACTTAGAAGTAGATGGTTGATCTGGTTAACGCGAAGTTCATGTTAATAATAGCGTATTTAATCAATGTTGCTATTTTATGTAATGTTCGTCTGAAAGTGGAAAATAAAGTACGAGTGTAAATTTAAATTAAACAACTGCATCATACAAAAATAAATATATTTTGTGTTATTCAATGTCTCAATGTCCTTAGTTGTCAAACGGAAAATGAGCATGATCAGTTTATTACAATTTAGACAAAGAAGGGGATATTTGAAATCGTTCTGAAAGACCTATCCCATCATCTCTCCTTTCATACTAAATGATGCTCTCCCATGGCATAATGTACGATATAACCTTTCCTTTGTGACGATGTTTTTCGATCTAATGTCATGTGACCTACTTCAAAGTAATCATTTCGTTTATTCTAGCATCAAAAGGTTGCCATTTCAATTTCAATTCATCCTATTGACAGGGATCGCCCCTAAACATCTTTAATTACGATGTTGTTGGTGATTGTTAAGGTAAATTACACAAAAGGGGTGTGACGCATTCGCCGACTTTCTCCCGTAATAAAAGCGGATCAGTTGATTATGTTCCTAAATAGATTTAGCACACGAACCCTCATTTAGGGAACGACCATGCATACTTGATCCTTAGCCCATGGCAACAGTAAGGGAGATGAGTGTGTTATCGTGTTTAGATAATTTAAGAAAATTACTTCAATGTTCAAATGATACACGTCGATTTTCGCCAGCCGGGGCAAACAGATATTGTTACAAAAATGTACTACCTTTTTTCCAAATAATTGCTTTTTACAAATTTATTAAATATCTGATCTCATGTACTTAGTTGAAACAAGATAGGCAACATAATTGGAAGCCTATAATGGTTCCAACTGCTGGGATAGAATAAGCGAAATGCGGTACCTTGGAAAATGATAGTAAATATATATGATGAGGTCATAAAAAGTTGTACAGCTATAATTGCGTCAGCTTTAATTTAAAAGGCCTGGTCCCATCTAGAATTTGAAAAGGTTGATATACATTTGGCTAAAGGTATTCATCGCGATTTATGTGTTTTAACAGAATATCCATTGAAAGCTTTGGGAGTATTAAAATTAACAAATAAAATCAAACATGTATTCAAAATAACGATAAAGATAACATTAAATCGTTCCCAAATCCCTCCCCTCTCTCGCCTGTGTGGAACATAATTTGTAAATCGTTGTTGTAGGTCAGATCTCAACTATTTATGCTAAGGAGTCTCCCTCAACAATTTTATCTTCTCTTTTGGGATCGCTCTGGGCGAGCTTATTTCTTCGGGCAACACGTATAAACGATAATTTCTGTGAGTTTAGGTGTGACCATTCTTATGGTTATCATTCCTTTATTTTATAATTATACAGTTTATCGTTATCGTTATCGTTATCGTTCCAGGTTTGACCAGGCATTGGATAATAAAAAACGATTATCATGTAGTGCTTATTTTGATAAGTTTCTAAAAATTTCAAATTCGAGCCTTTCTACGAAAATGAACAAAGCCATTTGGGGGTAATTTTGATGTAGTTATTTTTCTATATAAAATGTTTCAAAAAGGTATTAAACATAAACAACAGGATAAAAACTACTTTCGAAAAATCATCTGAAGGCAATTTCAATAGCCCTGTCTATCACCTTTAGAAATGTGCGAACATTACAATGGCGTATTACGTAATCCGAACCTGATTTCTATGGGCAGTACAATAGGCCTTTGAAATTGCCCTTGAGTTTATTTTTCGAAAGTAGTTTTTATCGTGTTAAACTTATTTTGTACGTATCAGCCACTTCCACTTTTTATTCAGTAAAGTGAAATAGTAGAGCCTATCTTTTAGAGGATAGGCCTATCAACAAAAACATTCAATATGTTGTACTTGGGACAATAAGATACAACTACTGTATTTGGGCACCCTACCCCTCCCCATAACCACTCCCCGCCCCCTCCCCCTCTCAAAAATGCAAATGGGACTGAATGTTTGACGTCACTAATTAACTCGTCAGTATATTAATGATGGTAAAATAAGCAAAAGTAAATTGTTAGATACAACAGATTTCACGAACGACAGCCTCATTTGATAATTAACGGATCAATAATTTGTTTTGTATTAAAATTGTTTTCAATTGGATCCGTGTATGGCATCATTTAACAGCTTAATTGTAATCCAAATGCAATTTGTCGGAATCCCGCCTAATGGCCAAGGTATTTAGGGGGAAAATAACATAGGCTCGTGAAATAAAATTGGCAACAAAGAAAGAATAGTCGTTTTGTTGAAGTCATGTTCAGTCTGCCTTACGTCAGAGCATTTTTATTAGTATTTTTTTTTCATCACGCTCACGAGAGGCGGTATACGGCTTCTTTATAACAATTTAAATTAGTAATAACAACAGCTTATAGACCGTGACCAGTTTGTAACCGGCCAAAGCCCCTTATAATGACTACTTAGTTACAGCAAGATAACTCACTCCTAAAAAAACAAAACAACATAATGACACTAGTCTAAATTTCTATAACATACAATTTTGAAGTACCTCTTTAGGTGGAGACAACCCGGCTTAAACAATTTCCGAAATGTTTATCATGCGATGAATCAGATAATTCTGGATTACAGTAATCATAACAAATGATCAAATTCTTGCTGGAAATTACATCCGCTGAAAAGCACTACTCACTATTGTGCGCGTGTGTCTACATGGGCATAATACTTGATGGGTCGTATCCACTAAATCGCTTTTGATATTATTTCGTAGCGCATTACGCAACAATTTTATTTTTTATGCTAAAATTTTTTTTAAAGATGTTTATTATTTGTAGTGTTGTGGAATTATTGTAATTGCGTTGATTACGTGAAAATGTATCCTTCTCATTACCACAAAATGTGACGTTCAACTATAAATTTCTCTTTCCCAATGACGTATGCATTTGCTTTGATAAGCTCTGTTTGTATCGGAGCATGCTTAGATAAATTACTTACAACTTTAAATAATACACTGTAATTTAAAAGTGGTTAATATTCTAAGCAGCGCTGAATTGTACTTCGCACTGTACTGTCACTTTTGCAGGTGCCTCCCATCAGTCTTAAACAAGTAGACAGTTATGCAGCGATGCACATGTCTGAGTATCCCATCCCCCCCCCCCCCCCCGCACACACGAACGTAAATTCTCTACATATCAGAGGTGATATTTTGTGCTACAAGTACATTATGAGGGATTGAAGTTTGTATCAATCCTTTTGTCGTACGCAGCAAAACAAAACAACAACAAAAAACAACAACAACAACAACAACAAACTATTTCACCTTAAGGGGAAGATGTTTAATTTTGTAATTATTTTTCCTACTATTTGGATTCGTAATAGTTCAACATGTTAAAAGTTACTTTCCGACTCAATGCTGAACTGTAGTTACACGAAAAAAATACTCATATTTTCCACAACTTTCTTTCAATTATAATGCCTGGAAAACATTGTTTTCATTAAAAAAGAAGAATAAAAGTACTCCATATATATGTGTATATGTGTATATAATTTATTTCGTCACGCGCTCTCTGCCACAAACACGCGATGCAGTTATTCAAGCATAATTATGTTAACACGCACCTAGTTCATTTTCTTACAAAAGTGAATCATGAGGTACGAACATTACTTTAAACTTGTCAATGACGAATTAAAAAAAAAAAATGTTATAGGAATTGACTTTCAGTGACTTAATACGATCATCAATTTGTCGAATAATTGCGACTATTTTTTATTTTGATTTTTTATTCAGTAGTGGGAATTTCAATTACGACGCATCAGAATGGATTCTTCTCTCATTGCGTGCGTTATGGCAACAATGCTTTGCAATGGTGGTTATTGCATTTTCTGGTAAAGCAACAGAAACACATTTTTGTTTGATTTTGATTTTCGTTTCCAATTCCTTTTGTATTTTTGTTTGATTACCTTTTACATTTGTTATATTGCATTTCGCGTTTCAAATGCCGTTATGTGATATGAAGGTAGCAACGGAAGCTTAGCTGTTGCTATACCGTAGTATCGTCTAACCAAGTTAAGATCTGGATGAAACTTTCGACTAATTTTGCTACATTATCTCAAGATGATCTCTGGTTTTTGGAAGACCTATAACAAGTACATTCCCTGATCTCGGACAATGGTAGTGTGTGTGTGTGTGTGGGGGGGGGGGGGAGGGGTGTCGAGGGCACCTTTTTGTCCACGCATCAAAAGGTACCCCCCCCACACACACACACACACATACTTGCATTGTCCAAGCCCGACGTTCCACTCTCTCTGGTTTAGAAGAAGAGAAAAATATATAAAAATGGAAGGAGTGAGAATAGAATTATCAGAAAGCAAAAAAAAAAAAAAAAAAAGTTGATTTGTAAAGAACCGCCAAGTGTCTTACCGATATAGAGATTTGCAGGAACGTAGTCTTCACCGGTGGCTGCAGCACTGAACAAAGCCAGTAGGACCGTAACCGCCGTAACACTAGTCCGCACCTCCATCTTGTGGACCTCGCGAGCTGAAATGGTAAAGAAAGATGATTCTAAGATTTCAGTTAGGTAAACACAAGGATGATAATGGTGCATCTCCGGTAGATGTTAAACGACCATCACTTGAGGATTTTCTTTTTGTTTCATATTCCTAATCCTCGCTGTGAAGTGTATACGACGTAATAAACAAATCAACATTGACCTTTACCTGACCCACACCTAAATAATACGTCGTATCACATACGAGAAGCCCAACACTTTCACCATTTTAAACAGAGAGGGCCCATCTGTATTGTCTTTGATAATCTAGACGCGGGAATAAATATCAGTTTTGGCGCCAATTTCAAATCGGAGGCGGTCCCGTTTCCTTCATATTAATGACGCTTATGTTCTAAATCAATACTCTTATGTTATACTCCCACTCGATATAGTAATCCCGATTATGTTCCTTTTGGGTTAAACCTGAGAATGTTGGTTTACTTTGACCTTGTATATCATCATGCTGATAAGTATTATTTGTTTGGATAAAGGTTAGAATTTACAACGGGCATGCAAAGTTTATGCCATATCAATAGAGCATAATTATGTCTACTTCAATAAGACAGTTCTTAATTAGCACGTACATGGTACTAATGACCCTGATATGACCCCAATTTGTACGCGCACGGGCTGCGCCTTTTTTTTTTTTCTTCCGTACCACAGCGAGGCCAGAAACCCGTTTTGAAGACTTTGAAAGAGATTACAAGTATAAGACTTGTATTTTCTCAAAGTTTCACCTTATTTTCAATTCAGCAAGAGAAAATTTGCTAACGTATCCCTCGACCTCGGGATCTCTTCATGAGAGCGCACCGACCATCCCATTGCGCCACACAGAAGAGTTACTCGATGAGTTAGCTCGTTTTTATTAAATCCCTACAATGTGTTTTTCATGAATATTCATGCCGACTAGTCTTGACGGAATAAACCGTATTATCACTTAACAGCCATAGACTTTTGCCTCGCTATGGTACGGGAAAAAAAAAGCGGACGGGCTACTTGCTTAACAATTAAAATCATACAGGCGCGCTCATCATAGTGTGCGCACACTTTGGAAGCACATTAAAGTCAATTGTACTCGGTACAAATGACCTTTTATATGTACATTAAAAAAAAACACCCCAAAACGTTATATGTAAATGCGCAAATCGTTAGGAAGAACTCGTTTATTCTTTAAGCACCTGTTCACATAATAGTTTATGGATTTATATCGATTATAATTAAACTATATGATATTATTATTTTGATACTGTAAACTGATAAATGTGTATAGGCCTAAAATATATTACTGTAAATTGTCCCTGTATATTGCGTCTTTCAAATTAATCAATTTGTTCAAGTCCATATTTTTGTCTCCCAAGGACTGGCCAGGACTTTTTTTTTTTTTAAAGAGTGAAGGACTTTTTCTTCTCTAATAGGTGTTTTGTTTTTAATGTTGTTTTTCTTCTCTAATCTTTGTTTTGTTTTTAATGTTATTTTCCTTCTCTAATCTGTGTTTTGTTTTTAGTGTTGTTTTATTTCATGTAAAATTATTGTTTGCGCTTTACTGTCTTGTTAATATAATAATAACGACTGCGCTAGTGACAGTGTTGCATATGTACGAGGGGCTGCAGAAATGGATTTGAATGTTATTCGCAACTTTGTTGCAAACAAACCACATTTAGCACCTATTGTAAAGAGAAACATAATTTATCGTATCAAGGGATATTTCCTTTTCTTGAAATCACAAGGGGCGAGACTTCTCTTACGTCACCGGGGCAAGCGGGGAGTACAGGAGGCGACAGACCATATAACTTGGTGTGATCTTTAGGCTTTTTGACGCTCTAACATTTTGTGACCTTTTTCCTCCTTTCCGGTGTAGATGGCAAAGTGAACGAATCAAATTGAATTGGGGGCGATGATCGTGAAGCCCGTAGGGGTCTTGTATAATGCTTGTCATAGTTGATAAACCTCAACACGTTCCTTAAATTGTGCCAAATTAAATGAATTTGTGGAAGGGGTTGCTTTTTGGCGAATCCACTCTTTTTTTTTATGTATTACCCTTCCTATAATTTCATCTATATCCCGATTTCCAATGAAAGCCTGTCAAAAAATCGCACTTATTTGCGAATGTCATGAAATATTTTGACTCCGGCCAAAAATACACACGGACAAAAGACGAAATACACAGACGGAAAAGAGACGACGGGAGAAAACCAGTATGTGGATGAGGAAAACCAAAACATCCCGTTTTGGAAGTTCTGAGTTCAGTTTGGGTGTTCAAGAGTTTGGATATCACAATGTGACAAGAAGACACTTGTATCATCCGCAAAATCTGCTGAAACATCACAAGTATCATTAATGTAAATGAGAAATAATAGAGGGCCTAGAATAGATCCCTGTGGCTCCACCTATCAAACCATTCCCTGCATTATACCTGTAGCATAATTTTGAAATATATTTCAAAGAGGCTAGCCACGTTTTATTCCTTATTTTCGTACTCTGCTAGTGCAGTATCATACAGAAGGTCTGCCATAATATTAGGCTATTCTTTCAGAATAAATATGGGATCCATGGTTATACACTATGCAATGTATACGAAGAACTTAGAGGTGACATGGTGAAGGGAAGGATAAAACAAACTATTAATAATAATACATGGACAATAAGACTCAAGGGAATGTAATGGTTGTGTCTGCACAACCAATCGTTCCCCGCCTTCCTCTCCATTGGTACACCCTCGAGGCGACATTGGCACTGCTTATAAAGGCCATGGAGAATTCCAACATGTTCACGTGAACCATCGTAAAGTGCCTTACACACGAGCGTCAGGACCTGTTACCCCATTCAAGTCTCCCTGTATCATGCCTTGGGAGGGAAACGACACTATCAATTCGAGACTAGTTCTGTTTCAGCTGGATTATTCTTTTCCCGCATTCAGCACATTACTTGGGGATACTACGACGTAATGTTCCGGTGAAAATATTGCTTCACGGTCAATTCTCTACACTAATCAAAGTCATAACTTCAATTTTGGATGTCCCACTATGCGTGGCCCTAACCCTAAACATACCCTAAAGCCTAATGGTATCCTTCACGGTAAGCTTATATTTTTCTTTCGGAATGAAGTCCAGCTAGGCTTAATGTCACATGAGAAAATTTAATTTTATACCATAAGGGGAGTCTTTGAATTCTGTTTCCATAAAGTGTGTGAATAAGCTCATCCAGATAAGGGGGAAACAATCCGCCAGCGCTAAGAGCAGTGTGCAATACATTTCTATCATAAGGACATAACTGTCTGCTTTCGCTGCAAAATAAGAAAAGCACAAAAAGCCGAGTCTGCACTTACTCACTGCAAACAAACAACCTCCCTTGTGACCCTGCGTTAAAAATCGCACTTCAGAAAGGAGGAGGGGTGAAAGCAGGTGAAATGCCTCTCGAAGAAGGTTTACCAAATGCCAAACAACACCGTCCAACAAAGAATCTACTTAATTATTACCGCGTAAAAGTAAATCTAAGCATATTTAGCTTAAGGCAGTCATGTGAGTGTATATCTTTTTACATTTAGCAATTTTAAACCGAGAGGTTTGAACGTGACGCAAATGGAAATAATTCACTTAAGTTACTTGTATCTGATTAACGGCAAAACGGGGGATTATGTCAAGGGCAAATCTTGAGAAAGTAATTCGCCATCTTTAGTTTTATATGTTCAAAACAAAACAGAACATTGTCTGTCGGTGTCTTAGCATAACTGTATATAAGTATCAAATGCGTCCCTTGGAGAAATTTAGGCTCAAAATTTCGTAGCTACGAGCATAACGATTTGTGATCATTCAATGAACATCTAAAGTGATCAATAAACGGAGATTTTATGATGGGTATGTATATGTTCATATATATTATTATCTTCTCTTTTTTTCTTCATTTTTTTTTTTTTTTTTTTTTTTGGTCCATATCATACAAAGATGAAAGAAAAATTGGGATGGCGAAAAACACCGGCAAGTGATGAATCATGCTCTTTCCTTGAATATATTAGTTTCCCATTTCACAAAGTAAATTTCAGAACATAACCAATATTCTAAATCAATCAGTACCTATTTGCTCGGTAACAAGGATGTAATTTCAGTGTTATGAACATTCTTTTTTTCCAGAAGTGAATATGAGAAACAAATAGGTAAATTCAGTGTGATGAGTATGTGCAAAACGATGGAATTGAAAGTAGGAGAGAGAGAGAGAGAGAGTTGGGAAAGAGATGGAGAGATGGAAAGAGATGGAGAGATGGAAATGGATGGAGAAATAGACTGAGATACAGAGATCGTAGTGTCGTTCTCCAGCTTGTACCGGTGGAATTTTAAAGTTTGTTTGAAGATTCAAATAACTGCTTAGTATTAACCCGTTTTCCGTAGGCAATGAGTTCATTTCATAATCTGCGTTTATTTCAACATGATAAGTTTATAAGATAGGAACTCTGACTCTTTTCTCTCTCTCTACGTCTCCCTTTTTCTCTTTCTTGCTCTTGTGATCTACCCCTTCTCTCTCTCTCTCTCTCTCTCTCTCTCTCTCTATTTTGCTCGATTTCTATACCCCCTTATTTTTCTCGCATAGGCTTTTGCGCGCTACCCCCATTTTTTCTCTTTTTCTCTCTCCGACCTCTTTCCTTTTGCTTTCTTTTACTTTTTAGACTCTCTACCCCATTCTTATTCTTATAATATGCAACCCCCAACTCCCTTTACAACTTCAGCGTTGAAGATGTACTTTTCGGTTAAGTTAGTTAAGTAAAATCCTGTTTAAACAGTATCCAATTTGCATGTATTACCAGCGCTCCAATGAGTTGTAAACTAACCATTTCTTAAATAAATAATGTGTTGCTAGTCAACTGATCACTTCATAGCATCGAATTACGAAAACAATGCAATAAATACAGTCCTGTAGAAAATGCAGGCTAATAAATATAAACACAAGTGATATGAATACATGCAGGAAATACACAATTAAAATCTCAATACATACAAAACCCCCCCACAAAAAACAACACATACAATATATATGGCTATGTGTAATCTATTCACCGTAACAGAAATAGAAGAGATCATTTGTTTTTCAGTATTTCCTCCATTTCCTTACCCACTAATATAGCTGAATACATTTTCACGGTGTCGCACTCTCATCAGATTGGAGCATTACCATATTTATTGGGGATTCGCCATTTCGGCGGTGTCGAAATCGAATACTACATAAGAATTACCGTAGCCTTGCCGAGACGTAGGAAGCAATTCAATAACCAGGATGAAAATGATTGCGTTTCACAGAGGTATCATGATTTGTTTGCCTCATTTCGACTATGGACATGACACCACCTTTGACCAAGGCGAGTTTTTCTTTTTTCTTTTTTCTTTTCTTCTTCTTCTTCTTCTTCTTCTTCTTCTTCTTCTTCTTCTTCTTCTTCTTCTTCTTCTTCTTCTTCTCCTTCTTCTTCTTCACTTCGAACAATTCTACGACGCATATTCAATTGCTATGCAGTCCATATACATGGAGGTTAAACCCAGCCCTTTAATTGCGCCTATTCTATATTCATCATTTTGATGACATGGATGACATGAAGCCAAGAAACAAAGTGTAGCTAGAGCAAGATATCGATTTTTTTGTTGATTTTTTTTTCATACAATATAAAGATAAAAAGAAGCATCATCCAAAAGTCGTCACTGAAAATAAAATAAGAGATGAATTAGTAAAAATATGAAGAGCTGGTTACATTTGTCCGATAAAGATAGTGATAACGAGATTTTAAATTAAAAGTAAATCCTACAATACGGTGTGTAGGTAAAGGTATATGATTGAGTCTGGTGTACCTTTAATCAAAAATATCGCTACCGCTACCAGCTCTTAATCCCTATGGAAATCCCAATCATCTTAACCCATTACCTATTGGAAATATGGAGTTCATTTATCAGAAACATTGCAGAACTAGAGAACCAAGTAGTCAACAGGTTAAGTGGACACAAGGAGAAAGAATCAACTTTCAATCACACATAATTTGAAAAGTGAATAATATTTACTTTTCAAACGTCATATTATGACATTGAAATAGTGCAATGTCAAACCTGATACTGCATATTTTCCATGGAATGTTTGATATTTAAATGCCCAATGGCACTTCAAAGATTCAGACATATGTAATTGGGAATGATTTTATTCTTGCATCAGTGATTGCATGCTGATTGTAATATCAGTACAATTTTTAATTGTTCAAACTTGGACCCCTGTAAGCATATTAAGGGTGCTCTCGACTACCCGTTAGCTTATACTCATAATCGAGAATTCAGTTTGATTTCCCAAATGGTATTAGATATAATTTTGCAGGGAATTGAGGTCTTACAAGGCTTATTGAGAATTCAGCAAGGAGATAGTAACCTTTTGTATATTGTTTATATTATGTTGTCCAAGGAAAGGTTGAGGTGCAATTTTCTGAACCACTTAGTCGTGTACTTTTCAGTATAAATTCCATATATAACTATATAGTTCAGTTACACTGCACATACTGCAGACAGTGTAAATGAACTCTAAGTCCACTAATCCGGATCGTACAAATTGGTTTAAAATCTTCTTGTGAATTGTATGCAATATTTTGATTCTGCTCCCTTCACAACGAGAGTGTGTCTATGACATTGTTAATTGAGTATCTGAATATAAAAACGGCCCAAGTCAGGTCATTTCGAGTAAACAAAAAAAAAATTAATATTTTTTTTATTTGTCCAATAAAATTATATTTGACTATGATGGTAAGACAACATCGTAAATACAAGTTTATGTGTACATTGTTATCATAAATAAAGTTCTCGTTACTTGTGGGGGGGGGGGGGTCCTTTTGTTTGATGGACTTGGGCCGTTCTTTGAATCATATGGACTTGGGCCTTTCTTTGAATCATATACAGAGTAGGCTCCTGTAGTATTACATGTAATAGGTATTATAGAAAGAATGCATTAAAGAGTTGTGTTATGTTTTTCAGCTTTTAATCAGTATTGCTTACAAATCTGTGGTTGCATGCTATGACACAATGTCCCTCATCAACTACCGTGTTAATTTATGGGATAGCGTGTGCGTGTGTGTGTGTGCGTGTGTTAAATGAGGTCGCATGCCAACAGTTCAAAAACTTGCAAAACCAAGCACTGTGCATGCATAACACATTTCTTTCTAGACACCCTGACCCAACTCTCTAAGCCTTTTCCTCTGATTCTGCTTCCATTCTGATTCATTTCTGTGTTATTTACCACTTATCTCCTCACCACTGTCCAACAAGTCATGTCCATTATGTATGCCAGCCATCTTTGAAGTTTGGGAGTAAGCAAGCTTAGACAAGGAGTGATGAGAGAGGGCGCTATGATATGAATGTAAAAATGACCCAAGTCCTGGACTTGGGCCATTCTTACATTCATACTAGTTTTCACTCATTCATTTTAGGCACTTCCAGGGGGAATTCAGGTTTATAATTTATACACAAGGTGGGCATATGTATAAGCAACAATTTCCCATGTTTAACTTAATTTGGCCAAAAATTGGACTTGGACCGTTTTTTATTCAGGTACTCAATTCTATGTTCCAATAACATTATATTCGTAATATCCATACTTCATGAAAAATAATAATAATAATAATAATAATAATAATAATAATAATAATAATAATAATAATAATAATAACTAGAAATTTAATTCGTCACTGAAGACGAATTAGGTGGTCTGTCCCTGTGGCAAATTGCTTTGTCAGACGTGATAATATTTCTGGAAGATAATAATCATGATAATGTTGACGACAATGATGATAACATGGCCATATAAGTGATGACAATGACGATAATGATATATTGATAATGATGATCAGAATGGCCACAATAATGACAATAACGATAATCGAAGTCGCATAGCGCCCCTTCAGGTACAATTTTATGGGCGATTTTTTTGAAAAGTGCTTGAAATGGCATAAAACGTCTGCAAAATGAATTTGGGAGGATTTGAATCATTTCTAAATTTTGCGCGCGCATGGACGCGCGGACGTACGCGTATGCGCGCGTTTAACGAATTGACCTTGACTGAAATGACAGTGACCTTAACCATGCGAAATATGAAAGAGAAATGACATTTCATTATGAAGATATAACCATAAGTTGATTTTCACAAAATGGCGCCTGGATGACGTCACAATAACCTGATGACCTTGAAAAAGATGTGGGAACTTGACCTTATTAGGACTGATGACTGACGAAAATATGAAGAAAATTGACCGAGCCGATTTTGAGAAATCGTGATAACGATCTGGACGATTTGATATTGCAGGACATGTGGGAGATTATCCCCTTAGCTTTAATACACGATAGGGAATAAGATTGTACACAAACTACTGCACACTACTTTCCAATTAACATAACACGCAAAATTAGGCAGTTTATGACATTGTCTGTGATGGTATATGTTATAATAGTCGAAGAAGATGGTAAAATGAAAGGCAAAAAAAAAAAAAAAAAAAAAAAAAATGGACCCACCGGGAATCGAGCCTGGGTCGCCGGAATGGAAGGCAAGTGCTTTACCAATGGACCAAAATATTTCCAATAGAGATAACACGTAAACGAAATACGGGATTCTGAAATCACATTTTGTAGTTAAAAAATTGGCATGATCCCGACATCTGATCAAAAATTCGAGGGCACACTTGTGAAAGCTTATAGTCTCAGCTATAACATATTAAAATTTGGAAGAAAATCGAGCAGAAATTACAAAGATACTGCTCAAAGAAGGCGGGAATGTAGAATCTAGATTTGAGAAAAAGTCATGTTCCATAGAGAATACACGCAAAATGTGAAAAATTGACATGCCTCCTTTAATCGCAAAAATACGCCATGATCCCTTTGTCAAAATGAAAAATCGTGGAACTGATCTTGTAGAGAATTGTCTCAGCTACAACATATCAAAATTTGGAAGAAAATCAACAATCTATTACTGAAATATTGTCAACTGAATACAAAAATTATGACATCATTTTTTCAAAATTGAATTTTTGAGTTCATAGGCAAATATGATGACGTCACAACATTTTTTTTGGCCAAAATTTTGCATGAATCGAAATCTACAACTCATAGGCTTTCAGAATATGTAATAAAATTTGGGGGTACCCGTTCATTCTGACGAGCTATGGCGGATTCTAGATAGGCATGTTTTTACCACTTTTTACATTATATTGCCCATTGACGCACGCGCGGATTTTAAAGTTTGACGCAAGCGTGTGGCATTATTAGATGTCGAGAATGACTGAAACTAATTGGAAATTGTCAAGAATTTTATCAGGAATCGATCCCATGCAAAAAACGGCATTTCTACCTTCTGTACGTGCTGCGCACGCGCAAAACGCGCGCGCGGACGCGTACGTACAGAAAATTTTGAAATGCTTAAAATGACCTGAACCGTACTCTACTTTGATCAAAAAGTGATTTTGAGCATTTCTAAATTTTGACGCTCGCGTACGTGCGCGTCATGGCGCGCGCGCGTTTTGATGAGATGTGATGTTGACCCTTGACCTGAAGTTCATGTGTACCAAATATAGTTCAGTTTTGATCACTTGTAATGAAGATATGATGAATAATGTGATTTTACAAAATGGCGCCTGGATGACGTCACAATGACCTGATGACCTTGAAAAGTTTCGTGTGACATCTTCGTTATGGGCTTTATAACTGGTATGAAAATCACGGAAATTGATCTTGTCAATTTTGAGATATCGTGCGCACAAAATTTTGAGGATAAAAATAAAGAAAATTCTGACGAAATTAAGAGGTGATATGTCTACGACATACCACCTAATAATAATAATAATAATAACAATAATAATAATAATGTTAATAATATCATTATTATTATTATTATTATTATTATTATTATTATTATTATTACCCATTTAACACCTGGGTAGAGAGAAGCAATTTGAATGTCTTGCATAAGGACATAAGTGCCATGCCGGAGATCAAACCCACGACCTCCGTATCGCCAGTCAAGTGACTAAACCACTCGACTACGATACTTCTGATATTTTTGTAGCGGAATGCATTTTTGCCGAAATGTTCTAGGCCTCCATCTGATAAGTATTTAATGATTTCGATCTCTGTAGAATGTTGGTGGCGCTAGGCCTGTCAAAATATCAAGGTCCTGGAGAGAAAGCGGTGTAGGAATTTGGTATAAAAGAATAGAAAGTTATTCAAAGAGAAATAATGTGCAAATTTATTGACAAAGAAATTAGGGGATCGGTCCATGTGTTTGTCATAATTGTATAAATCCTCCGCAGCTTTTCCACTTGTTTTTGAGACGGTCCCGGACCGTATTGTTAGGATTAATGAAATTCATACAGGTGTCCCGTCTGGTATGCAGACAGTTCCGATATTAGTTTTAATAATATTCATGTTAACAAAAGATGAATGAGAGCGGAAAATTTGGCGTCCCAATATTTCTTGATTCGTTCTGGTACAGGATGGTAATGGCCACCGGCCATCCTGGGTCGCGCCGCTTCATTTTTTCTTCATGGATTCTGTATGGCCCACTTAGAATCAGAAGTGAGATAAAAGTAGTCATAAGCAGGAACATTTTCTAACATTAACTAACATTAATTTTCTAACATTAACTTAGTAAGGCTGACATAAAACATAAAGCAGAATATCATTTTGTCCGTTCATTTGACGAATTGGTAGAACGTAATGAGTAAATAGCTAAGGGCCAAGTAATAAGCCTTGGGGTACGGAGTAATGGAGAAGAACCGGGACTGACATATCATTATCACCGATGCATGCATATATCACAGTAGTTACATGTCATTTCCAAGAAGGATCAGAATTCCAAAGGTTCGTTACTCGTGAGGTTCATAAATCCTGAGGGTCATAATTTCCAAAATGTAATATAACTCTACATTATATATCGGATTAACGAAATTTCGGGATAATGAACCCTATTTCATTTTCAGAATAAGGAATCCCCTGATATGGGAATCTTGTGTTTCGGAAATACGAACCTCAAAAAAATGAGTCCACCCCCCATCCCCCGATCACAAGGTATGAACAGTCTGGGTATTCAACTAATCGAATCAAGAAAAAATATCGGAAAATCGAATTAGGACAAAGCTTCTATTATATCCTTTCACATTGCACTAGGATTGAGAAATTTAACAAATATATATATATATATTTATATATATATATATATATATATATATATATATATATATATATATACTTTTTTTTCACCTTTACATCAACTCGACTCTTTCCTATAGCATTCAGTGCTTTGCCTTTTACTCCTTAGACTACTAATAATAATTATTAAAAAAAAGTCTGTGTAAATAGTAAAGGATTATGACAGAATATAATTTGGCACTGCTTTTGCTAACTAAATTGACTAAAAACTAATTATAGTTCATGACATTCACAATCGTTTAATAACGTCATTTCAAAGGTGGATATCACTTTAAATAGTAACATCATCAGGTCTTTTTTTTTTAGGGGGAGGGGGTCATAGCCCATCAGCTCCCCCTCCCCTCGAAAAGTGGACAAAAATAGAAAGAAAAAAATACTTACACCAAGCCTTTTCACCCCGAAAGAAATATATGAAGAGATTAGTTCTAAAAAGGGCTAAATCCACTTTTGATCAAAACTGATTATTAAAGATGAATGTGAATATCTCGCACATGTGAACCAAATGTGCTATATCCTATCATTTTTATTTTATTTTATTTTTTTTTTAAGTTGCAAAATATTTGCTCAAAATATACATTTCATTCCAAAGGGAATTGAATTCAAATCTGTTTCATTCCAAAGGGACGTTCTTTTGCACACGCCTCCGCAGTTTTATGGAATGCACTTTCAAATTCTATGAGAAATCTTAATGATTTAGATAAGTTTAAGGTTTCTCTTAAAAAGCATTTATCTAATGCTTAAGCTGTGTATGTATGAACTCGGTGCCCAACACCACTATTACGTGCTTTTTGTATTTTTTGTATTTGTGGTTTCTTCTGTTTTTCATTTTAAGCGCATAGGGACATGCTATCCTGCAATGTGTGAAGCGTTATAAAAGAACCGAGTATTATTATTATTATTATTATTATTATTATTATTATTATTATTATTATTATTATTATTATTATTATTATTATATACACTATGGTGATTACGAATTCGTTCATTTTTACCGTGTTCCCTTAAGCGCTGCATTAAGATGTTTACAAGTGTGGGGCAGCTACCCATTTGTATCATCAGTGCAATCTTCTTCTTTTTTTCTCTCTTTTTCTAAAATAATTTTTGATATGTTTTTAATATTTTTGGATTTGATCCCTTTTGGAAGGAAACTTCCAAAAATGCAAAAAATGGGAAAATGGGCAAAATGCAAACACATTTTTTTAAAAACATGAAATGTTCACTCTGCTGGCAAAATTAATGTGTACAGAAATTTACATCATCAAGTTGTTTTACATATCCCACAATTCAATCGACTACAGATTCATTAGAAAATATATTAAATTCACGAAAATAAAAATTACAGACATTTATCCAAAATGTACTGCTAGATTTTTTTTTAAAAAATGGTCTAAGGCACTAATCTTAACATATATACCCAAATGAAGTCTTAATGAAAATGGAAAAGTGGTAAATTAAAAAAAAAAATACTTCGATTTATTCGAAAACTCCCAAAGTGGATTTAGTCTCTTTTGTAATGAAACTCTTCATATTGCGATATCTTTCCACTTTATGTTCTTATTCAGTCACCTGCAATGCTCTCATCAACTAAGGGTCTAGGAAATGCAATTTCGTGTTACCACTTATTCATGGCGTAGCAAACGTTAGTGGTATATCTGTTTATTTGGCTATTCGAGTGCTGTCAGAGAGTATTAGAAACGTCTGGCTTGAACCGATCTTTCTCCAAATGGAGAGCTAAGCATACACCAAATGCGTTTTCTTGCATGGATTATTTTTGCCATAAATACGTTTCTCTGAACCGATCTTGTACACATCCAAGCAATGAATAATTATCGGTTTCCTTAGGCCCATACAATTTGACTATTTTCGTTACTCAATAGAATCAGTGTTTACTGGAAAATGTCTACATTTGAGAGAATTGTAAATTTGTTCTAATCTTTTTTTTTTCCTCTTCCTTCTTCTTCTTCTTTTTCTCTCTTTTTATTTTCAGGATTAAAAAAAAAAAGAATGCAAGGCGATCCAAGCATAACAGCAATTCACTTCAGTGAAATGATGATAGTGAATATTCCGAAATGGGTTTTTGTGCTTGTATTATTGTCAGTTTATTTTTCATTATTGTTTTACTTAACAAACAAAGAGACTACATAATATTTTTCTCCCTATTAAAAATTATGGTTCTTACGGTGTGAAAAGTCATAACTATCGTAGCTCCCTTTAGAATCATCGCTTTGATACAGATTTAGTTCAAAACATGTTTGTGTTAGGAGCTTTTGTTGTTGTTGTTGTTGTTTTTGGTCTTGCAGAAATACGGTTTTGAAACACAGTTTCTAAACTCACTCAGTGCGGTGTACGAATTCTGCGGCAGAGACTGAATTTGCCTGGAGAATAATTTGCCTGTATCTATATACAGGGAACCGAAAAACAGAGTTTCAAAAGTGTTTTTTCATAATTGTGTTTCAAAACGCTGATCCTGGCTTCGCATTTAATCTGTAACCCCCCCCCCCCCCCCCCCCCCCGTAAATAAGATATTGTTGTATATTGTTCCAACACATAGACCAAAGTTCAGTGATTGGGAAATGATATTACGCCTAGGAACTTTAAAAAAAAAAGTTAATTTTTCTCTGTACTGCCATAAATTAATGAAATTTTGCAGCATTTGTACCTTGTTATTATCATCCCCCTTCTTACTACATGAATATCATTATGAGTAAACTAGGGAGCAGATGTTAAATACAGAAGTAATATCATATTTATTCTACGCACAAAATTAGATGATATTAAAATATTTGCTATCATGAAAACAACATTAGATTTTGCATACAATACTTAGTAATATGACGAGTTTGGAAAAAAAAAGGAAATATAAATTCACGACTTGACAAACTTCCAAAAAGTAAAAGCCGATCTTAGGGCAGTAAGAACTAAACGTGTTTAAGAACGTGTCTTCCCTTCTGCAACAGCGACTTTATACTCTATATCACCCACTTTCATCATTATTGCATCCTTTCTAAAACTGTCCTGCTGCAGACAAAAGTAAATACATGTTCCATTACCTTAAAATATTCATAAACTCTTCACCTTATCCCCATTAAAAATACGACCCACGCCCTGCAAGTTACTGTAATTAGTTGTAAATGTAAATTTGAGGTTACGAGTAAAACGTGTTCAGAACTATTTTACACCTCAAGTTTTCAGTCATTTAAGATCTGTATTGGAAATAACGGGGCATGTTTGAACGAGGGTGACATGTTGGGAAAACACTTGATTATGGCACTTCGGTCCGTGACATTCAGCAGGTCGAAGACCTACACAATTTGTAAAATGGGAATGACTTTAATTACACCTCGTTTCCGTCAATCCAACATTTACCTAATTGATTCCAGCTACCCGACATCACACACAAAGTAACCGGGGAAGCTGTTCAATCGATTTCGTGTGAAATAGGTCTTCCTGTGTTGCATCATTTGTATTACGGGTGGAATATATCAACAGCTGGATCCCCCCCCCCCCCCCCCCCATCTCATTATCTGGCTATTCTTCAGTTAGTTTAAATTAAGACTATTACTACCAGTCCTCAATCTTACATAGGGATCGTTTAACTATTTTAAAGGCACATTTGCACATAAAATGACCTTATTAAGTTACAATGAAGTAAATTTGAAACAGAACTTTAATAATATACATGTACATTATATGTAACAAAATAAAAAAAAAACAACAACAAATGATTTTAAAAAATAGTGATCTTCGATATTTCAGGACATACTTATCGCTTATGTCGACATATGACTTGTCAAACATTGACGTATTAAAATAAGAAAAGTAAAATAAATACATTAATGAATGAATAAATTAATTAATCAATGAAAGCCCTATTGCTACGGAGATTCACAAAATAATGACACTGACTTGATAAATATGCTCCGTTAAGCACAAAATATATTTTGATATAATTTGTGCTTTTAACGGAGTATTTTAATTCAGTGTGAAGTTATCACACACACACACACACACACACGTATATATATATATTTAAGGTTTACAAAATCAGTCACTTCCAACTAAACACTAAACTATGCTGGAAGGTGTGGCAGGACTTGTGAAAATCATATTCGTAAAGAAAACGACGCCTCCTCCAAAAGAAGAAGAGAGAGAGAAAAAAGAAGTTTGTTTGCAGACGACATTAAAAGTACATATTTAAAAGACTAGGGTTAGTGCCTACAGACTTACTGCAAACAATGTTTGATATAAGACAATCATATTACCTGATGAGGGGATGGAAATACTCATTGGTCTCAATCCAACGCCTATAACGATAGCATGAACATACTGAAACAGAAGCTCTTTCGATAAGGTCCAAGGATAATACCCCCTTCACATTTTCTTCACGTCTTGATTGTCTGGATGGACCTGTTCACCCGTGATTGAAATCCATTCATTAACTCTTACGGTGCCGATGGCACGTATAGTTGCCCATAACCCTTCAGTGCCGATGGCACGTATACGTGCCCGATAAACTTTTTTCTGTTTCATCTATTTTAATTATACAAAAATAACTTTATATTCAGATTTTTTCATATTGATGTATTGATAAAAAATTAAGCATTCAATAAACCATATAAAAAATATGGGTTTACATTAACATTTTTTGAGTAAAATCATATTTTCTCTGCAGTATTTTGAAGAGTTTTTTGGGGGGATAATGCCGTAAGCAGCGTCAAGGTTTCCCAATAGAACGTGTGTTATAAACGTTGTGTATGGCAATACACGCATGTCTATGGGCGGACGTCCTGTGTTAGTCTACCGGGGAAATAAGCTAGGAGTTGACCAATGGCAGAACAGCGCAAAGCAGCGCTCCAAATGCAGCTCACTTATTCGCTAGCATAGTATGAATATTCATGATTGAAGGAGCTGACGAAGCTTGGGTCTAAATGGTATTATTCTCGTGTCAAGGCTTTTCCCTCCACTCAATACAAAGGACTTGGGTGATTGAAACTTGTTCACAAAATCGTTACGTAATGCGTGTGTTTATGTAGTCTTGATTTCTTTTGCATACTATTATCGTGTTTGTCTATAACCCCTCAGTATTTCTGTGGAGATCTATAAAATGTTAAAAACTTGTCTTCTATAGTATTTTGTATTTACTATAAAGTTTGCATTCACTTTCTGTTCAGTTTGTTATTTTGTATCGCTTTTATATTTTCATTCTTCTACTTTTATTGTGTGTGTTATTTTACTATTATCATTTATTCTTTGTACTCAGTCCATGAGCCCATCTGCTTTTTACTGACATCTTGTTTAATTTACTTTTTTTTAGAGAAAATTATGTCATCTCCCGACTCCCCCCCCCCCCCCCCCAGGATAAATGTGAAAGGTAGGGGGTTTCAAAAATAAGGGAACGCATTCCTCTTTCTGTTTTAATATTTTGTAAACATTTTTTAAAACAACCAGACCTCCTCCACCTTCAAAATTCATCCGCGCAAAATTTGAAAATGCAATGCCCCCCCCCCCTCTCTCTCTCCCTCTCAATTACCCATCTTACCACTATCACTTTCTTATTACCTCTTTTTCTAAACTTATATATCTCTCTCCTTTTCCTTCTCTTTCGCAACTCTCTTCTCCTCATCCCGTCCTTCACAGTTATCAGATCTGTCTGTCTGTCTCTCGTTTTCTCTCCATCTTTCTCAATCTTACCACTATCACTTTCTCATTACCTCTCTAAACTTTTCTTGCGCTCATATCTCTCTTCTTTTCCTTCTCTTTCGCAACTCTCTTCTCCTCACCCCGTCCTTCACAGTTATCAGATCTGTCTGTCTGTCTCTCTCTCTCTCTCGTTCTCTCTCCCTCTTTCTCCCTCCCTCCCTCCCTCTCAATCTTACCACTATCACTTTCTCATTACCTCTCTAACCTGTTCTCGCCCTCATATCTCTCTTTTTTTTCTTTCTCTTTCCCAACTCTCTTCTCCTCGTCTGGTCCTTTGCAATCATCAGATCTCTATTTCTCTCTCTCTCTCTCGCCCTCTCTCTCCCTCTCAGTAGCCTATCTTACCACTATCACTTTCTTATTACCTCTCTTTCTAAACTATTCCCGCCCTCATATCTCTCTCCTTTTCCTTCTTTTTCGCAACTCTCTTCTCCTCACCCCGTCCTTCGCAATCATCAAATCTCTATCTCTCTCTCTCTCTCTTTCTATCTTTATCCATCTCCCTCAACTCCTTTTGCGTTCTCGTGTTGAATCGTATGTTGTTTTGAGGTACGTCTATTTTGCTTGATGATTATCAAAACCCATCTCCAATATTCCTCTGAAAATAAAAAGACGCTAAAACGCAGTAAGGGAATCAGTTATGAATCCCTCAACCTCTCTCCACTCATGTTTAATTTATTCACGCCATATTCAACTTAATTATCTATGATCTGCCTCACTCACAGTTACTAGGCCTCAAGAAATTAAGAAACTGCTGAATATTGAACGTAGCCATAATTTTTTTCTTTCAAGATAAGGGGGGGGGGGGCGGAAAATGCAAGATAGAAGTATCAAAAGTACAAAAAACATGCGTAAATAAAATTCATATTTAAGGAGCATTATTTTTCATTAGATTAGTAACAATAGTTATTTGTATAATGTTATACTAATCAAGCACCGCGTTATTTGGTGATTCTGCTTGGATAGAAATAGATTGGAAGAGAAACCAAAACACTAGCCATCATGCATTATTTTGTTGCGATCATCGATTTTTGGCCGTTGTCTATAGCAACGTGCCACGGGATAGAACTTTTCTTCTCAGGGGTCTATAATCCCCCCCCCCCCCCCCTAACTCTATACCATCTTTGCGTGGCAATTTATGACAGGAAGTTCTTAGAAATCGGGGCCCATTGATGGACTATTCACCATTATCCAAAAGACCGGAATAGGGTATAGGACATTTCTCAGTTTCACCAGGATCTGCGTCAGGACTCTATAACCCTCCCCCCCCCCTTCCTCCTGCTCGTACCACTACTGCTATTATTTGTATCTCTTTCTCTCTCTTTCTCTTTCCTAACTCTAAACTCCCTCCTCCTAAGCCAGTCTTTCACAGTCATCAGATACCCCCCCCCCGCCCCACTCTCTCTCTCTCTCAGTGGCGTAACTAGAGTCCAGCCATCACTGAGCAGACTGAGTGGGGGGGGGGGGGGCACCGGTCTTAGCTGGAATATTCAATGCTAGGCCGCTGGTTAGGGGGAGGGTGCGAGAAGGAGGCCAATCGTCTTTTATTTTTCTTCCTTTTCTCTTTGCCCTTCTTTTTTCTCTCTTTCCTCCTTTTCTTCTTTTTTTTTTTTTTTTTTGCCATCCGATTGGGATGGGGCACGTGCCACCGTGCCCCCGTAGCTGCGCCACTGCACTTTCTTCCTCTCTCTATCGCACGCTCTCTCTCTCTCTCTCTCTCTCTCTCACTCTTACTCACTCAGTCTCACTCATTCAACTTCTCTTGCGTTTTCGCGTTGAATCGTGTGATGTTTGATGCTCTGTTTGTTTTCCTTGATTCGTGGAGATTTATTCTTTGTAAGTGAGAAGTATCAAAAGTAGAAAAAACGTGCATAGATAAACGACCATAATTTTGTATGAGATTAGTTAGATAGTTGTATGCATTTTGCTATATACTAAGCACAACTTTACTGGGCAATTCTGCTTAGGTAAAAATACATTAGTAGAGAAATAAAAATATTAGCCATCATGGTATTCGTTGCGAGCATTGATTATTACCCATTATATATAGCAACATCAACGGATGGAAATTTTTTTTTTTTCAGGAGTCTATAATCCCCCACCCCCTCCAACTACAATCCCCGCGTTTAGAAGTCGGGGCCCATTGATGGTCTAATTGACCATTATCCAAAACACCGGTTTAGGGTATATATGACTTTTCTTCTCATCAGGACTGTAATCCCCCTCCAGCTAGTGCCACCACCGCTATTATTTGTATGATATTATATAAATGCATTGTTGTTATAGAGGAATATATCATTTGATATAATACAGAGCTTTAGATCATCTCCCCTCATCATCATGCGTCCCCACCCCAATCGCCACCTCCTGCTCTCTCAATCTACCCCTCTTACCACTATCACTCTCTCACTCATTCAACTCCTTTTGCGTTCTCGTGTTGATTAGTTTGTTGTTTTATTATGTTTTTCTTTATTCTTATCAAAATCCATCTTCAATATTCCTCTGAAAATAAAGAAAGACGCTAAAATGCAGTAAGGGAAACAGTTATGTATCCCTCGACCTCTCTCCACTCTTTTTTTTGTATTATTTATTTATTTATTTATTCACCAGTGGCGGCACCAAGGGGGGGGGGGGCATGGGGGGCATTTGCCCCCCCCCCCCCAGTCAGAAGCTTTGCCCCCCCAGTTGCCCCCCCCCCCAATAATTTTCGGAGTGAAAAAAAATAAAAGGGTGGAAAATGAAAAAGAAAAGAAAAGGAAAGAAAAAAAGTGAAAAAGGAATGGAGAAAAGAAGGAAAAAGAAAGAAAATGGAAACTTGGAAAGCAGTGGCGGCAGCAAGGTGGGGGGGGGGGGCATGGGGCAAATTTGTTCGCTCAGCTCGTGTAAATATCCTCATATTTGGGTAGTTTTATAGTCGAATAATTTCTGTACATTTCCACTATAATAGTGTCAAAATTTTTGCTCGCTCGCTTCGCTCGCAATACAGGCCTATAACTCCCACCACATAATCAGGCCGCGAGATGATCAAATGTCCTCACATTGGGGTAGTTTTATAGCCAAATAATCATTTCTGTACATTTTCAGCACAAGAAGTTTCAAAATTTTTGCCCGTTCGCAATGTATAACTACCATATCGGGCAGCAAGATGCTCAAATGTCCTCATATCTGGGTAGTTTCATAGCCGAATATAATTTCTGTACATTTTCACGACAAAAAGTGTTCGCAATAAATAACTACCACCTCATAATCGGGCAGCAAGATGCTCAAATGTCCTCATGCATATTGGGGTAGTTTTATAGCCGAATATGTAATTTCTGTACATTTTTACTACGAAAAATGTCAAAATTTTTGCTTCGCTCGCTCGCAGTATATAACTAACACCTCTTTATAATCGGCCAGTTCAGCTAGATGCTCAAAATGTCCTCATATCTGGGTAGGTTTATAGCCGAATATTCTGTACATTTTCACTACAAAAAGTGTCAAATTTTTTTTTGTCCGCCCTTGCCCCCCCCCAACATTTTCTTTTGCCCCCCATTTGCCCCCCCCCCCCCCCCCACTTTAAAAATCCTGGTGCCGCCACTGTTATTCACGTCATATTCAACATAATATCTCAGATCGGCCTCACTAACTACAGGTCTATAATGAAAATAATAAACTATTGAATATTGAACTGAGCCATGATTTGTTTTTGCGAGATAAGAGGGCGCGGGAAAGACGGAAGTGATAAGTACCAAAAGTAGAAAAACATGAGAAGAGAAATGTATTATTTGTCATTGATTGATAAGATTAATTACTTGTTGCTGGAGGAGCAAGAGTCAATTAATTTCCAAATGTTCTTCGGGGAGCCTCCAAGGGACAAACGCACCAGATGACGCTCAGCAAATGCCCAGCAATGATCATAATCTGCAACATGTCTACCATGACAAGAACTCCGAAAGATCTAGAGACTCAATGGAAAAAGTTTGTCAAATTGGTGCAAATACGCTCGACTTAGTAGTTAGTGTTGTATAATTTAATACAAAATAAGCTGGCCTTTGTGATTGTGCTGGTAAAAAAAAAATTAGAAGAGAAACCAAAAAATTAGCCATCATGTTTTTGTTGCGATCATCGATTATTGGCCATTGTCTATAGCAACGCCACTGGGTAGAACTTTTCTTCTCAGGAGTCTATAATCCCCCACCCCCTTCAACTCTATAACCATCTCCGCGTCGCAATTTATGACAGGAAGTTCTTAGAAATCGGGGCCCATTGATGGACTATTGACCATTATCCATTGTTTGTTCTTTTCCATGTTCTTTACTATCTACATGTATAGTATCTGTTGTATTGCATTCATTTTCTTTCTCTCATCCAGTTGCCTTTCTACATTTCCCAACAGTATGCATTTCTGTGTTTTGTCGGTGAGCTGGGAGGGCCCCATAATCATGAGGTTTTGCATTTTAAAGAGTTTGATCACGTGATCAAATTGGTTAATCCGTCCCGAATATCGAAATCGAAATCGGAGAGAGAGAATGTGAGAGAGGGGAGAGTTGAGAAAGAGAGAGTAAGAGGGATGGAGTGACAGAGCAGGGGTGAGCAAACATTATGATGGGAGGATCTGATCTAACGAAAAATAATGCTCATTTATCTCCGCATGTTTTCTGCATTCTACTTGATACTTCTAACTTATATTTTCCCTGCGCCCTCTTATCTCGCAAGAACAAAAATTATTGCTAACTTCAATATTCAGTAGTTTCTTATTTTGCATTAGGCCTATAGTGAGGCAGATCGTAGATATTATTTTGAATATGACTTGAATAAATTAAACATGAGTGGAGAGAGGTCGAGGGATTCATAACTGATTCCCTTACTACATTTGAGCGTCTTTATTTTTTCAGAGTAATATTGGAGATGGATATTTGAAAGAATCAAGCAAAACAAACATAGAATCAAACAAGAAACGATTCAACACGAGAACACAAAAGAAGTTGAATGAGTGAGAGAGTGATAGCCTGGTGAGAGGGGTAGATTGAGAGAGCGGTAGGGGTGCATGGTTGGGGTGGGGACCAGCATGATGATGAGGGGAGATGATCTAAAGCTCTATATTATAACAACATCAATGCGTTTATATAATATTGCACAAATAATAGCGGTGGTGGCATTAGCTGGAAGAGGGGTTGGGGAATAGAGTCCTGATGAAAGGAAAAGTCTTATAACTTTATGTACCCTAATCCGGTGTTTTGGATAATGGTCCATCAATGTGCCCCAATTTCTAAGAACGGGGCGATGGTAGGGTGGGGGATTATAGACTCCTGAAAAGAAAGTTCAATCCTTAGATCTTGCTATAGATAATGGCTAATGATCGATGATCGCAACGAATACCACCATGATGGCTAATATTTTAATTTTCTTCTAAACTATTTTTACCTACGCAGAATTGCCTAATAAAGTCGTGCTTAGTATAGCAAAATATCTATAACCATCTACTAATCTAATTATGAAAAATAATGATCGTTTATCTACCACGTTTTCTACCATTAATACTTCTCACTTACAAAGAATCTTTCTCCGCGAATGAGTAAAAAAAACCCGTAGCATAAAATAAACGATTCACACGAGAGCGCAAAAGAATTTGAAAGAGTGAGTGAGAGAGAGAGAGAGAGAGAGAGAGAGAGAGAGATGAGAGAAATAGACATAGTGACTGTGAAGGACAGGGTGAAGAGAAAGTTGAGAAAGAGATAGGGGGAGAGAGAGAGAGACGAGCAATTTAATTTTATTCTCCCTTCGGGATACTAATCCAGCAACCTTACTTTTACTTCGAGTCTCGGTGACAGAAGGGGGGGGGGGGGGGAGAACAATATTTTACCAGAGGGCGTGTATTTCCTTCCCGGGTATACGAGTTCTGGATTCACGCCGGGCTGCGCCATCTGACACTCGAGAGCGGGGGGGGGGGGGGGGGGGGGGGGGGGGTGTAGCAGCATTTGAATTTGTTTTCCCGAACCCGGACGGAATTTTTTTTTTCTTCAGAATTTGACTCGCTCAGTGCTGGTTATATTAGATCGGGGATTGGAGCATGACAGTTTCTCTCATTTGTTTAGTTTAATTTTGTTTACTGTTGTTATCAATGTTGTGCTATCGGTGTGATCCCAGCCTATTACAGAACGTGGACGAAGAATCACTTGATTTTGAGAAAAGCCACGAGCGTGTTATGCACGATGCTATTTTTTTTTTTTTTTTTTTTTTCAAAAGTAACATGCAGCATTATTTACACGTACGGGTCAGAACATAACTGTCTATATTCAAAATTATAACTAATGTGCAAATTAACTACCCTAAAGAACAAGTGTCTTTCAACCCTTTTATTCTATTCATTCATTCATGATTTATATCACTGAAGAAAAGGGGAGGGGGGGGGTCCCAACGGGAAATGCTAACTACTGCAAGTTATATATACCTCAACACGCCAAAAGCCAATTTCTTTTCATCTTTATTTTGGATATATCTCAAATGTATACTTCCTATTTAGGTAGGAAATACTCACAGATATCCCATAAACTTTGATGCAAGATATGTGACTCAGCTTTCTCTATACATGCGCCTTTCCTTTTGAACTCTCTTTTTCTCTATATTTTATTTCATAACACAAACTTAGGTAGTTACAGGGTCTCATATTGAAGACTACGCAAAAGAAAATGCACGGTTGAGCGCACATAGTGGAGTTTGTGAACAATGCTCTGCTGTGGCATGTCTATGGACGCTATTGTTGTGCTCTGATTGGCCCTTTCATGTTGCCCCATGCCTTTTATGGAAGGCATAGGCAAAGCAGATCACGCCTCCTTTGTGTATGCTTACCAGTCACTTGTTCAGTGACGACAATTATGATTGGAAATAGCATTTTATACAAAAATAGCATTATTTTCCCTTTATTTTCTATATTACCCCATCAATGTATATATCATTCGAAAGGTAAAACATTGACCATTCTTGTCATATTTCTAGTTTTTGTTATATCTCTTAGAACTTTCAATTAATTGCTCTCAAACAGTAGGCTTTCCCCCATTTTCCTGATTGAAAAAAATGATTTCATATACGACATTTTTTACTACATATATGAACAGAAAATTGTATAAAGACTAACACCATTGTAAAGACCATAAACTCTACCTTATTTCATGTGTACAAGGTTTCATTGTAAGATGCATTGGGAAAGAGATATGAGCGCTCTAATATCAAACACAGCTTACGCTTCGCAAAATTTACAAAACCTACAAAACCCTTGGCACTGGAGGGGTATTGGGCCTGGCACCGGAAGAGTTAAGGAAACATAACGAGCGTCAGTGCAGAACTTTTCCCATTTATCATAAACAAACCTGAAGTAATAGGATGATTAATCGTTTCCTTGTACCATATGAAATGTACAATGACATTAAGTGAAGGTTCAAGATCCAAACCAAATTTTTGGTTTTGAATATTTGTGCATCTGTCAAAGTGGGCATATCACTCTTTGTCCTGAAACTAAATACAGAGTGGAAGTAGCTGTGTCTGTTCTGAGAAGAAAATGATATCTAATCCTAGTTTTAAACTTCATGGAGCAGCATAAATCTCTTGGGGAGGCAGGATTTTGTCGCATTCTGTATAGAAAGGGTTAAGCCTCTACCATAACGCCCAATAAAGTGACTGGCACAAGGCTACTTGCATGTTGTAATTGAATCTGAAGCCATTCCCGGAGTTATTACTTTGGAAAATCGTCAGGGGAGCACTGCTGAAGCCAACATTCTAAAGATCATTCATAAAGAGGTTATGAATCGATTTCGAAGGAAAATGACGAGCTCAGATTTCTAGGGAGAAAGATACATTATCTCTAGCCGTGTTCAGATGTTAGTTTAAATTTCCAATACTACGGTTATACTGCCAAGTATGTTATTCCGTGCATATGACGTGTAAATTCAATTTGGCCAAAAAAGTGGCATGTAACCACGTCCACACGAAGCGTTATATTTGCTGACGTTAGGACCGCGTCAGTGACTGGTACGGATTTAATAGCGCAGGTAACGACGTTATCGAATGACGCCTCGCTTCGTGTAAACCGGGCTTTAGACAATCAGACGCAGCCCATTGTAGCCCCCTGAACAGACGAACCTTCTTTGCAGAGACGCTACTACGTGACACAGCCCTTAAAGTGATTGATTAACTTTGTGAAAAATGGTAAAATCAGCTCAAATGCCAGTGAATTGTGTGCAGTCCTCTAACTACATATATAATTAAGGATATGTGAAAGTATGAGAGAAAATGGAACCCGTTTACTATCCTAAAAAGAGAAAATCACGATCAATCGCTAGCGCAAGTCGCTCGACTTCTTCGCTGCACTGCAGTCACAAAAACAAAGCACCAGCGCTTGGCGATTTCAGAGCGGGTTTCCAGCCCGTACGGTATTCTGTGATAGAGCGAGGTATGCCAACCTTAAGAGTTCTTTAGGGTTCGGTGGTACTCTATCCCGACATCAATGTTCAATCGTAAATATCTTGATATATAAACGACCGATCAGCTATACGCCCGGAATGAATTCAATGCAATATTGTTGGGGGTTTTTTTTTTTGTTTTTTTTTTATGTGTGTGTATGTTTTGTTGTTGTTTTTTTGTTTTGTTTTGTTGTTTTGTTGTTGTTGTATGATGCCACTCTCGAATGGCGCGTCATAGACCGTATGCCTTATCCAGAAGGCATAAGAAGTGAACCCTGCAATGTGTGCCAACGTGTAAAGAAAAGAAAAAAGACGCATCGTCTGAACACGACTATAAACCTCCCGTTTTACGGAGGTGGTATATCAATGTACGTGGTGCTATCATTCTAAAGCAGTCCATCCGATAAATCAATTCAATTCATGACGAAATGTAAAGAGTCTTCACTCCAAAGATTGATTACACCCACGCACACCAGGAGAATAAACGCAGTTTTGCAAAAAGCACACGTTTTAGTTTTTCTCTATACATAATTTCATTTGCTTTGCTAACTGCATTGTGGAAATACGAATTGCGAGGGGGGCTGGGTCCGTCTTGTTGAAAACACATGTGAATCAATAATCAAGACGACAACGCAAACTACCACTAAACGTTAATTTTCTCTTTTTCCTGATTTCTGTTTCAAGGATTACACCTATTACAGATACCCCCTCCAAGCTCCCCCTCCCCCACCACCAATTCATTTAGAATGTGGAAATTAAATCCTCCGGCGCTAAGGTCCTTTGGGATATACGTATAATTATATTTAAGTAAAGAAATATACTCGTAATGCAACGATGCCAATAAAAGTTGCAGTATATTTCCCAATTTTTCGGAATGGTCCATTCCTTCTTCATAGAAATGGATTATAACAAGCATTACTCTAAGAACAATAATTGTACGCGTGTCCAAGCAACAACTATTGCCTGGACAACTATATATTTTATATATATATATATATATATATATATATATATTATATATACACTGTAAATCGCCTGAACACTTTGTGTAAACGCTTTTTTGTAATACTGTCTTTATAAACATCTAAACACGTTTATCATTATCATTTATTATTATCGCCTGTATGATGCTAAAAATCCCTGTTTAGTTTTGGAACACTTCATAAACACTTAGACACGTTTATTCTATATGTTTAATTGGGAATCTTGAACACTTCATAAAAACTTAAACACGTTGAGATGTGTGTTTAGATGTTCATAGAGGGTATGTTTATAAACACATGATTTCATATTAAACTTGTCAATACGTGTCAAAGTGTTCCAAAATATTCATATTAAAACGTGTTTGAGTGTGTATTAAACATTGTTTAAAGGTCATGTAAAGTTTTGGTAAGCCCTCAAAAACTGTTCGTCAGATTTCTTCAATTTTTGTTGATAAATAGCAAGATACTAGCAATACTAAGACACTGTGAAGATTTTGCCTCCTAAAGTTTAATATTAAACAAATAAGAGGCAAAAACTAATTTATGTGCCGGGACAGGCACGTAAAATCCCAACAAAGGCAGCATGTGCTATACACTTGTAAACACACAGTGCACACACGCTGTCTCTATGCATGCGAAACCCCAAGATTGCTGTGCGGGGAGCCATCGGGGTGGAAGGGTCCTAGCATAATGGCAGTGATCAAGCATTCCTTACAGATATTTACACTGAATTCACCAGAAATCATAGATGGAATACCAAATGATCTCTTACAGACATCTTTTGATACAAGGAGAACAACATGAGACTATATTTAACATGTTTCTTTCAATTTCCTTTTTGTTACCAATACTGTACATGAGCTTTAAGTGTTTATGAAATGTTCCAAAATTAAACAGGGACATCTGATACTATACAGGCGATAATGATAAATGATAATGATAAACGTGTTTAGATGTTTATAAAATGTTACAGAAAAGCGTTTATAAAAAGTGTTCAGACGATTTACAGTGTATATATATATATTATATTATATGTATTAGCAAAATACCAGGAGTATCCAGTCTAGCATTAGTCTATCACGGCCGCGATAACTTGATGAGGGCAAAATACTTACAAGTATTAATGGTATAATTGTCATTAACACCTTATGAGTGGCCATAGTGCGGCGACAAACAGGAAATGTGTTCGTTAAACGGGCTCTTGACCGATTCGGCTTTGCCAATCGCCGTCCGATCAACAGAGTCAAGTGATTGTTTCTCAGAAGGTAGATTCCTTTTTTTTTTTTTTCTTTTTTTTTTTTTAAACACCGAGTATTGTATCTCACCTTTTTGAATGGGTAGATGAAAAAAAGACCCGTAGATAATGGAAAAGGATGGGGGGGGGGGGGAACAGTGGGCGTCTGCTTTCGAGTATGAACAGTACAGCTGTGTAATAATAATAATAATAATAATAATAATAATAATAATAATAATAATAATAATAATAATAATAATAATAATAATAATAATAGTTATCATTATCATTATTATTATTATTATAATTATTATTATTATTATTGTTAAACTGAAATTTGTATAACGGTCTATACTACGTCTCTAAGCGCTTTACATGTAAGAATTATTCATTCATTTATTGGATTCAATTGCTATTTTGCACATATAGTGTACGCTCTCGACTCCTTTGGGGAGGATTCCAGCCAGGCGCCATTTTACAAGTGCACACATGCTAATCCAACCACAGTGACGTTCGCTTCCTACCAGGTACGCATTTACTACCTGTGTGGAGGAGCAAGATAGATAAAATGCCTTGCTCAAGGACACAAATGCCGTGCTGGAGATCGATTCCACGACCTTCTCATTTCCAATCAAGTGTTTAAACCACTCGACCACTAGCAAAGAGCATTGTGATTATATATTTCTTTAAAGAAAAGTTCTAGAAAATGAAACTAAACTGTAATTCATTAGAGTAGCTTGCGGCCCGGGGTAGTTATTATTCTACCACATACCTTTAAACTGCAGCTCCGCCAATGTCTATGCATATCCTGCATTGTAAACGATCATGATTAATCATCAATTACCTGATAAAAGAAAGGACTGATCTTGAATGTCTTCTGTTTATGCGTACGCTGCTGAGGAGACAGGGCATAGATGAAAACAATACATGTATTTTATACATCCCTGTATGATAGCAATACTTAAACATATCCATTTTCATAATACATCATCATCAATATCATATTTCTTTATAATATCTCAATTCTGTTGACGTAGGACATGGCTTAAATTTCATTGGGGTGGGGGGGGGTGGGGTACTGATTCGCTACAAGATAGAATCATATGGAATACGATTCAACTCTGTACCAACTTGTATCATTGGTTTGACATTGTTTACTCGTAACACTACGAGGGTGTCCATACCGTGAATTTTCAATCATATTCATTCCTTTCATAACGTGTGTATGTTTGTTTGTTTCTGTCTGTAATGTAATGTATAGGTGTCGTAGTCAAGTGGTCTAATCAATAAGCCTTTTCGTAATTACAATTTGCGCATGTGCAGATAAAGGTCATTTGTACCGAGTACAATAATATTGACCTTTATATATGCTTTCATAGTGTGCGCACCGTGCTGCGCGCTCTAGTATAATTTTTACATGTGCAACAAGTTGCGCTTCCACCATAATAGATGCGCGTGCCCGTACAAATCTGGGTCATTTCAGGGTCATTTGGATCATGTAGTAAATACGAACTGGCTCATTGACACATATATATCGGATTGATACAGATGTAATGGACTGGGGTCTCGACAAGGCATCTACTGTTTATAAGAAGCCATTCCTATCTACATGACTGTAGTACTTCTCTCTACCCAGGTGTCAAAATGGCGTCATTTTGTTATTGGATTAACAATTAACAATGGTGACTGGCTATATTATTATAGTATGTTTATTATTTTTGTTATATTCTTGGTTCTCTGAACAACATAAATGATTGCAGAGAATAATGTACTTTTTCATAAACAAAATTATGTTATAGCTGATTAATAATATCAACAAATAGAGGTATTATGTGAACAGTATAGTTGAACATAATAGATTAGTGAAATTTACCCCCTAAAATATTTTAACATTGTGAACACTGGACATACATAATGAATAATGCCATCGGATTTCGCCATAATGAATGTGAATGGTTGGGGAAATGCCAATTTAAGTAATTCTGTACATCTTTTCTTTTCTGTGAGATTCCCATACCTCTGCAGTTCATGGAAATAATCTTCACCTCAGTATACATTTACAACAAAAAGTTATGTTTCAATTTATATAATTACTATGTTCCTGTTCTGAATTTTGATAAATACTGTAAAAATAAATGTAAAATATGTACATGCATAATTATGGAAAATCAATATAATTTGCAACTTTGAAACTACTTTTAACTGGAAACGTAAAAGAATGAAAGAATATTATGAATAATACAAGAGAAAATTCCACAAACAGATTATCTGCGTCGGTAATTGGCTGTCAGTATGTTTAGATATACCCAGTGTGTTAAGATACGCCACGTGGAATATTTTCTGAACGGTTACAGTGAAACGGTGTTGAAACTGCTACTCATTGATCCTGGGCCCTGTTTTATGAAAAATATTATCAATAACAACTACCACGTATCTATGACAAATTTGCTCTCAGCCAATCAGATTCAAGGATTTCAGTAGCTTATAACAGTTCTTGTAGCTGGTTGATAATAAGTTTTATGAAACGAGGCCCTGGTCCTAAATATGACTACATTGGACCTGGATAGAATAGAAATCGCACTGACCAAACCAGGACCGTGCACAACCTCCACAAGTGGAATAACAGAAATAATGCAACATCATATTGAGGTCACCCACGCCAGACCATATGACAAAATCATCAATGACCGCTCCATCCCGAATCCTTTCCAATCCATACAGTATTTGATATACCGCCTTTCCTTGCGTTTACAAAGTGCTTCACAATGTGCTCAGCAGAAATGTAAAAAAATCCATTTGAGCCATTATTATTTTTGTTTAAAGAGGCCAGTTAAGCCATTAAAAGTATATCACAATCCATGCTTTCCAGCAAAATAAGTGGGTTTTTAAAAAATGTCTCGTGACTGATGGCGTCCTTGCCTGACTCGCTAAGCTCGATTTGTCACTAAAGTCATAACTACATCGTAAAAAAAGAAGAAGATAAAAAATAGTATGGACACACCCTAATAATCTACCATGATGGATGTTATATTGCTTTGTGATAGTGTTTCCTTTCCTGCCCTATCGTGCTAGCCATTTAATCCCATTCATTGATCAAGCTTTGATTTCGACATATTCATTTCTCATTTCCATTGGTTTCGCCCTTGCTCAATAACTGAGATTATGACCACAAGGCCGTTTGCCTTCTGCATAATTCAACGCCCCCTTGTACACGAGAGATAAACAAAAACCCCACAATGATACTAGTTGAATAAAAAGGCGAAATTGATGTTTTTACTGTGAATTATAGTATTTTTTCTTAATATGTGCATTTGCCGTGAGTACAATTACATTGGATAATGTTCGATTCGGTGCATTTTATCCAGCCCGTTTCAGTCACACGCTTTAATATTCCCCACATCCATCAGATAGGGAATTAAACTAAATCATCTGAGCAAGTATCAAGTGTTACAAGGCATCAATATGAATAGAAAATGTACTTACACGTAGATATCTGTAGACATGCATCATAGTAAATTAACATCGACTTTGATAATAATAGAAATTAATGCATTACATCCATGGGCTCGATTATGTAAGGAGGCTTCTAGGTGATTCTAAAGAATGAAGTTATTATCAAGATAAAGAATTTGTGTAACGTGGAATACCACGAACGTGAAAAAGTATTGTTAATTGCTTTTCCCTACTTTTCTTCCCAGTGGTGGTGATACAGACTTCGGTACTAGTGCTTTTTGTTAACAATTTCCTTTATATGAATATCGTATTCAGAGATACTTATCTTCGAGATGGCGGAATAATGGAAATATTTCTATAATTATAGTTTCAAAGAAAAATTATTCGATACTCCCTTCTTCTCAAGAACAAAAATAGATCGAGTTTAGCTTCTTGGTATTATTACGCAATAATGTTAAACGATAAGAACGGGGACCGTATCATTTTCTGCTTTATGGCGATTAAAGCACGTAAGCCCATACTATCACACAATCTCCGTAGCGAGTAACAAGAAGGATTGTATCTACTCGATTTAATAATGCGACGACCTACGAGCTACATAATTTCATTTGTATTGGACTGATTTAAAAAAATAGGTTATCACCAACTTATTATATAGTGTATGGAGCTGATAAGAACGAGACTGTTGCAAAAGTGAGGAGTTATGTATGGGACTAATGAAAATGGGGTTAATAACTCCGTATGTGATGCAGTATGCAGGCGCCAGTGGACATGACTACGGTACCATCTCGCCTGTTTTCTGACAGATTAGCACGTAATACTCGCTTTGGAGAAGTATTAGGAAGGTTAAGTCAATCTTGATTTCAATGGCTTTCACATGTAAACCATCAGTAAGTTTGGAAACTAATTTAGATACGGTTTGCGCGCGTAACACTAGAACTTTAAACACATTCACATCATATCAAAATGCCAGCTGGATATAATAAAAGCGTTTATATCTCAACAGAAACTTTCCCATCCAATGTACCTGTCCTGGTAGTGTTATTTTTGCAAAACTTTTTTTTTTTTCACCTCTTTAGTAAACCGTAAAACGTAAATGTTCACTGTAGTTGAAGTAAGATAAAAATGAACCTATGATATGATCATAATCCACATAATCAAAGAAGTATACCAAAAAAAAAACAACTGGCATGGTGAATAAGAAATACAACTTTGTCAGAAAAGAAATTCAAAATTATATAAAAATGTGCATAAACCAAAAGCAACGACGACAAAATGATACCCCTTCGAATCAAATATACAATAATGTTTTTGCTCCATTTAATATAAACCTTTACTACTAAAACAACAAGATTTTCCATTATTAACATCATTTCGAGTAATATTGATAAAGGTGATGATAATAGTATTAATAATGATACTGATAATAATAATAATAATAATAATAATAATAATAATAATAATAATAATAATAGTAATAACAATAATAATAATAATAATAATAATAATAATAATAACATCAATAATCAAATGATAATAAATGAATAATAATAATAATAATAATAATAATAATAATAATAATAATAATAATATTAATAATAATAATAATAATAATAATAATAATATTAATAATAATAATAATAATAATAATAATAATAATAATAATAATAATAATAATAATAATAATGATGATGATGATGATGATAATAGTAATGATAATAGTAATAATATCAAAATGGTTTGTAATACCCAGGGAAGCCTAATGTCTCTCCGAGCCCTGCTGTCACAAGAAGAGTTTGATTTTGATTTTACATAACTGAAGCTTTTGCTATAAAAAAACAACATTATAGCAGTCCATCGCAATTATAGTTATCAACCATGTCAACAGGGAAATCGTTATTTTCCAACGTAAACCCACGTGATGGTTCTGAACATTATAATGAAATTGATGTTTGCTTTATTGTTGATGTTTTTTCTCCTTCTTCTTTCTCGTTTGTTCCAACTTGAACAGTGCTTGAACCATGTTAAATAAGGGCGACAACAACAGATATATTAGTCCTATTCCCCTTTCACTCGTATTCCATTATAATTCCATGTTTTTATTAATAATTACAACGTGCTTCCCCGACTCTTAATGAATTGGGGCTACATTAAACACGTGTTTTTATTTCGAATTTCAAGCTAGCGATTAAGGCGTTTAAACTCCTACTCTTCATTCCCGAAACGATTTTTGGACATTAAATGGAACCGTTTCAACCTTGGACCGCCCCCTATCAGTATTATTATTATACTTTTCAGTATGGATGTACGTGTGCAAGGCACATGCACAATCGAAAAATCAGCGGTATACAAAACAAGAAATGACCTATCCCCCTACTTTTATGCACAGGAGAGCTATTGACCAGTCGTACGTGAATAAAATAACATCCCTAGTTCATTTGAGTTTGTTAGGGGTCGATATATGATCTCACCCCAAATTGTACATTGAACCCGATTGTTAGCTAGCATTTGCGATATGCATACATTATTGGATTGATTTCTTTTTTTTCTTTTTTTTTTTTTAATGGTATCTCCTCAGATTAATAGTTAACTCAAAAGCGGGTAGCTCAAAAAGAAACTGATGATAATCTGGGAAGGAAGCCTTTGGAACTCAGAGATGAAAATAACAACTCTCAGGAAATCATTTCTACATCAACACTGAATGCTCTGAATGGAGAACAAATCAATAGCCCCGTTTCATTTGAATTAAAGTTTTTAAAAGGGACTCGAACAGAGATAAACATGTACAATCCCACACATTGATATCATGAGTGACACACAAAAAGTCCAGTCCTCTAACAGTCCAAATGAACGGTACCTTTAAAAATACCTGGCCTGAAAATCAGAATTAGTGTAGGCATTGCAAAAATATTAAAATGATTATGATATTGATAGTGCTAGGGCATCATTGTAAGCTCATTCCTGTACATATCTGTATGCTATTTACATGTCATTTCAGCAATAATGTACATTTTTCAAAATATGTGCTTCATGTCCAAAGAATGTTAATGGAAAAAAAAATAACAAACATATTTACCGGCTCATGTCTGTGTCTTACGCTGGACATGAAATGGACAATTACATTGTTGAACTGGTAGAAATTAAATTATCTTAAGAACAGCTGTACGTTGTCACTCTCGTGTTGTCAATTTTTTTTGCAAAAAGCCGAGACAAACACCCGTACAATGCAATAAGGAAACGGTCAATATGACCAATAGTGATTTTCTAGTTTCGTCAAAAAGTAGTGTTTTATTACTATTGTTTGAACTCATTCGACAGGTGGCGCATACACACAACCTTCAGTGACGTGTTGTTGCAAATAGGAGGGGAAAAGTACATGCCATCAAAGAAAAGGCCTTTATCGAATTTTCGTGCCAGATTAGTACACGTCATAACACAAATGATGACCAAACGTTGTGTGTTTTAAAAGAATTGTCAGCAAGAAATTACCAAGAAGAATTTTTCTTCGATGGAATTAAAATTTGTCCAGTGGCACAACACGTGATGCTTTATTGTGCCCTCCTCATTTGGCATAAAGACAAATTCCTTTTGGTACTGAGTTGTGAGGTATATCATAGTTCTGAAGAAAAGGCCGAGCATCATGTTCTGGTTTTGATAATTAATTCGGTTGCAATGTTTTCCTTTCTAATAATAATACTACTAATAATAGTAATAAAAGTAATAATAGTAGTGGATTTTGTGTAGCGTACATGTCTGTCAGAATTTACACTCCTGGTGTTCCACATTACCCCGGCTTTAGCATGACTGCTTTAAAGGCACTCTACCCTTTCAATGAAGTAATTCCTGCCAGGTACCTATTTACCTCACCTGAGTTGAGTGTGGGAAATTTAGATAAATGCCTTGCCGAAATACACTAGTGCTGCGCTAGGAATCAGAACCCCGTACCTTGTGGTTCACAGTCGGGAAACTTATCCACTGGACCACCACATCTCTACATTCATATTTATATTATTCATATTTAGAAGGAGGAAATATATTATTATAGCAATGAAGCGTGATAACAATTGTGTTTCACTTGCTCAAATGAATATAATTAGAAATTGATTTTTTTTTTTTACTTGGGAATCAATAAATGGGACTCGGGACTGTGTAGCCCAATACGTTGACATGAAGTGCAGTGATTTTCAGTAGTATAGCGAAAGTCAGTAAGATTTGGTATTTTAAAATTTGTTGTGATGGTTAAAATTTCCCGCAAAGACAAATAAGAAATATTGTCAGCAATCCTTTTTCTTTTTTCATCCAGAGAGTCCTGTAGACATTTCTTTTGAAAGATTATTATACCAACAGTACCCACCGTCATTGTAAAATATTTTATGTTGGGCGAATTTTGTGATGGCAGATAATCATAATCTATTGGGTAATCAGATACTTGAACTATAATATCATTAATACTAGTTGTAAGGATTAAATGAGGCACAATATGAATATGATCAATGCACGGATAATGTGAACAGTCCAAGTCTTATCGATCATGTCCATTGTTGAAAACTACATGTTAAGTGAATATAAACATACCATGTGCAGTTGTCTCACGTCACCTTCTTCTAGTAAAATATATGAAATCATAGTTGTACTGGACGTAAGCCAAAATAACCACAACCTGCATTTTGACCTTGAGGCTAGATTCAGGTGAAAGCGACACTTGAAGAAAATCGATGTTTGAAAGGGGATACAAAAAGAATCCACCTCTGGTCCATAATATGATTATGGGGACTTTCCATTGAGTAATGCATTCATTGCATGTTACGTTATCAATTCACCTCTACCCGCTTCTTGTCAATTGCTTTTCCTGTCAGCAGTATTTAACTAAAGAGGAGGTTGAATTATGTACGGCAAGGTTCTACTCTGAATTTAGATGTTATTTGAAGTTTCTCTATCAAAGTGTACTTGAATTGGTATTTATAAATAATCTAATTGCTTGCATCATGTTCATTCTCTATGTGAAGTATTCAAAATATTCTGCCTTATTCCTACAGAGGTGTTTCTACGCATGTAGAGAAAACGGAGATAAGCTGTTAATTGCCCTTTGAAAAATAAACCTTACTATATTATCTAATTTTGTGACAAAATATGTTTGATATTGCTTAAGATATTTGTTTGACTTAATAGAAAAGAACATTGTTCCTATAAATTTAAAATCTTAGGATTTCATATTTTTAGATCATTAATCGATAGGAGAAAAAACAAACACACGAAGGACTAGGACTTCAAATGTATACGCTTCGCCAATATCAAGATAATGGCTTTTGTTGAAACTTTATTCTCTGCCTGTAGCTCAACGCGCCAAAAGCAAGATATTATTACAGTCACTGCAGATGCACTATATTTATAAAGCATACACTTATTTATCAAAATAAAAAAAGAAAAAAGAAATGTGCTTAACAATAGATTTGAAATGTCAGTTTCCAAAAAGAAGTCGTTGTTTCGCAAGTCATGTTAAGGATACCTTTTTTGAGGGGACATGATGTTCAAAAATAGCATAAATGTAAGTGAAAATGTCTTCAGGAAAAAAAAACAAAAAAACCAACCACTATTTACAGCATTTTTCTCCTGGAAAAACATACATGCAACATTTACATTTATTTTAAAGAAACACTATCATCAATGATTCCACATGGATTGAATTTAGTCTACATGTATTTTTTTTTCCTTACTCCAAAAACGAAACAAACAAAGACAATTTTAATCTTCAGGAAAATATATGATATCTACGTCTGAACTAAAAAAAAAAAAAAAAAAAAAATGGGGTATGAAAAATGAGTGACATGAAAAAGCATACTTTGGAAAGTCCGTACAAAGAAGGGGTCGTTGTTGCATTTTATTTTGAAGTATGTCTTAGTATAACGTCTTCTTTAAGATTAAAAAAGGCCATTTCTTACATATCCAGGTACATGTAATAGGGTAGCGCCCGGGGGGACATTTCCCCTAAATTGTGAAAACAAAAGGAGAAAAAAAAGAGGAAAAAAACTAAAAAGAAAAGGAAAGCATAACCATGGACACAAGATGAAAAGATATATACCCCCTTCTAGCGAACCGACAAAGTGAAGAACTTATTTGGATATTAAAAACACGTGTGTTAGACACTATTGGACACCATTGCTATACTATTTTTAACGCTCTGCCAATGAATATAAAAGTCATTGCTATCTGTCGTCCTAACAATATAACAACACTCCCCAAACTTTTTTTTTTCTTCAGACATTAAAATTGTACTTTCGGCTGCAAAACAAATTGACAATAGGCGACACAGGTGTGAGTCAGAGAAGGTACAATAGCCTACAGAAAAAAAAACAAAAAACAAAAAACAAACAAAACAAAACAAAAACGGCAATGGTATACAACGGAGATATGGTTGGTCATGATCCGACTTGTTTAAACAAAATAACTCTAGCAAGAAGGCCGACATGGCTATTAGAAAATGTCATTGGAAGAACAGCTCTTTAAAAAAGGGGGTGGGGTGAGGTAGAAGCGACGATCAGCACGTTCACACGATGGCTTCCAAAACAATGAAGCTGAAATGTTTGAGTAAGTGCGCAGTTGTTACTACTGTATCATTAGAAGATGCATTGTTACCGTTATTTTGATGATCCTGATGATGATGGTGATGATGATGATGATGATGATGATGATGATGTTGATGATGATTATGAACATGAGGATGTTTATGTTTTGCTTTTTTGTCTCCGATGATAAAAGTGTTCCCATTCCTTTTTGATATTTCAAACAGATCTCTAAGACTTTCCAGAAATCAGCCGTAGCCTTAGCTACTCTATTGCATATTATAGAAATAATATTTGTATTATGTATGTCATTCTTATGTTTACACATTTCAATTGGTGACGCACTTGGCTATTTGAACTGCATCCGGTTGATTTTTTATTTTATTTCATTTTGTTATTTATTTATTTTTTTCTTTTTTTTTTTCTTTGGGATCACATGTTAAAAGCAAGTTTACTCTTTTATTGACAACTGTGGTAAAAACCGCCTTCTAAATGCTTCTTCTTCTGAAGAAAGATGCTTACATATTCTTGCTGGTTATACTTTGTCTTGAAATTAAAGTCATCGTCTAAACAAGGTCGTATTGAGGCTGGGACACAGAAAAGGAGAGTGGATCACGCAGTAGGGTAATGATGCAGTTCTGTGACAGACTCGCAGATGCGCAAGCAGTTTGAGAGAGAGAGAGAGAGAGAGAGAGAGAGAGAGATTTAAAAAAAAACTAATTGGAAGCCTTGTTTGTATGAAATATAAGCTTCCCGGGTCATTAGCAGACTTTTAAGAAATTGGTTCTCGTCTCTGTCGCTATTTTCCTGTCTCTATGCTTCCCCATTATTCCATTGTTTCTCATCCGTCTTCGGTACTTCGGATTAACTTTTTCCTTTTCTCTTCCATTTCCCCTATGACGATGATGGTGACGCTAATGAGTTCATGTGGGACTGTGGTTCAATTTGAGAAATGAATGAAGTTTTGTGCGGCAGATACCTCTTCATGATGATAAACATGGATCATTCGATGAGAAAATTGGAAAGGCCTGGGCCCCGTCTTATAAAGAGTTGCGATTGATTCGAATCGATGGTAACTTAAAATTAATCGCAACTGTGTACTCGCAACTCTTTATGAGACGGGGCCCTCTACTTGTAGGGAGAGGTAATGAAAATACTGGGGGTGTACATTCTTGGAAAGCAAATCTATTTCTACATCTACATGTATATGGCGTACTCGCCTGGAAAACAGTAACAATAACCATAACTCTCTGTATAAGAGAAGGTTGAGTTCTTGTGACAAATTTGTGAGCTTTCTCATTCTTTTTATGCCAGTTTGGAATAACATCATAGTGGAAATGTTCCCTGAAAAGGATTGCTCCTCAAATGCCCTCAAATTCGAAATATGAGGAGAAATAGACTGGGGCCTAACTTTCAGGTCACGTGTGTGTGTAGTCCCATATACTCATTTTTGTGTGCAGTGTATGTGCTTGTTAGCGAGATTGGGTCAATTTCCTATCACTTTGATAATTCGAAAACTTCATAGTATACAACACCTATTCTTATGTAGTCATGACTATTCTCTCCCAAGTGCTTTGAGGCAGTTTCTTTATCTTTAATATCTTTCATGATAAAATGTATTTATTCCCTCCCTTTTCATTTTCTTTGTTTTATTGCTGCCAATAGCAAGTTTGTCTATAGTTGCGTTATGATATTTGTTTTTACATGCTGAACATCCCCTTCAAGATGGTTTGATATTACAAAAGTGCATTGTTCAGCGTGGCGCAAGGTCAGAAAGTGGAATAATCCACCCCCTTTAGACCCAAAGGACACGAGCCTGGCATGCATACTAATGTAGACGTTGTCCTTTCAACGATACACATCCCGAACTTCTTTATAAATACAAACAGGAGGAAACATCATGAAGGATAGATAAATAAAGTAAAGTTTTCTCTCAATTATCAGGTAAATGGCTGATACAACCCTTTTAAACCCAGGAAGAATTATCCAGTACATACAACAGAAAGAACATTCCGTGTGTCTTCTTTCTTTTTGACTGGTCAAAGAGCAATTGTCAGAATGCCCGCAAACCTGAAACTTGGTCTTTTGTGACCTCGATTGTTTTAATTGTGTTTTACCATTCGTTTTACCATGTGTCTAGGGGGACGAAATGGTTACGGGCCTTCGTTTAACTGGAAGACACGTTTTAGCTTGATCCTGCGTAACATGGATGAGAATCTTGTTAGCTATTAGACAGTGTTTCGTTTTATTTTGCAACCTTCAAAATGCACTTATGTGTTAATAACATAATATTATTTTTCTATATATTTTTTTTAATTAAAACGTTAAAAAATTGTTTAGTTAGTATAGGTATCCTACACAATACAATGGAACGCTGCTATCATCGCGAAAAGAAAGCGACTGAAACAAGATACGCATATTTTTTTGTATAACTCGTTGTAAAGCGTCTCGACTCAAAAGGTTCGCTTAAAAGAAGTCAATAACCAAAAAGCGTGCATTAAGAGACCTTCACAAAAAAGAAAGAGAATTTGATATGCTTTCAAGAGTTATATAAAGTTTGTTTTTTGTAATTTACCATCGTTTCATATGTCGAAAGGGTGATATAGAAATCGGGGTACTCTGAATATTTAATCCTACAGATGATAAATCATAGTTTCATAGATGCTACATTATTCACACGTGTCTCGTTGCCTAACCATTAGCGATGGATACTTGTGCATGACAACTATTACGTCAGTACTGGTATAGAGTTCCACTTAAGTTTGCTCTTGATTTTTAAGACCTAGTTTTCAAGCAGCACAAAAGATCCTTTATGGCAGATAAAATGTATAGGGACAAATAAATGTATTTCCTTCTTGGCAACTAACTACATCGGACAGTAGCCAATAATAGGTAAGAATGAATGTTATTTTCTGATATGTGCTAAATTAATATCTGAAACTCTCGGTTTCCGTTAAAAAGGTTTGCCTTTAGATGACAAAAGATTTCATTATAGGAACACATAAATGTCTTGTTTCATTTCATTTCATCAACCCAATCAATCACATGATTTGGAAATCTAAATCTAAATCTAAAAAAAAAAAAAAAATATTCAAGAGATTCTAATTCTAACCGGCAAGTTTATTTACCTTTTCTTCTGTTTTCGTGATTGTCGTCTATTTACTTATTTATGTATTATTATATTCATTTTTGTGAGTAACTCAGTGACAAAGTCACGTATCGATATTATCTAAGATATGGATATGAGGCTCGTCTTCGTATGCTCCATTTTAAAGTTATGATTCAATAAGTTGTGTTTATCTATTGCTTTTTAAAATTTTTTGTAGAGGTGTATTAGATGAATCCATATCTGGTAACACGAAACATGTAGTATTTAAGTTAGAAGGATTTGCAATTTTATAGTATTTTTATTGTTTTCAAATAGAACACTGTACCATTTTTTTTTATTTCTGTGGGATATCAAGGAACAAACTTCCACTGATCACCAGCCGTATCAGACTTTTTTCCCCAATATTTTAACGGGTTTATCCGGGGAAAAATCCCTGATGACAACACGAATCGAAATACCGAAGCATAAGATGGATGAATGAATATGATACATTGATATCAAGTCCAGACTTGTAATTGAAATTCGTTGTTAATACATTGGCTCGAACGAGAAAGAATGCCATACCAGTACCACCATTTTGGCTTCAACTCTAGACATTGTGGCTTATCGTGGGTCCGGCTATTAGAGGGGTTGTTCCTTGCTTCATTGGCTGGATGCAATCGAGCTTGAGGCGTGTGCTAGTGGAATATTGTCACCCCTTCATTTTTCAACGTTTTTGGTTATTTCTCTCTTAACAGCTCTTTTTTTCTCTGAAGAATATATTTAAGCTTAGGGCAGAGAACCCCCTTTTCGAACAGGGCTACGCCTCTGCCTCAGTTATGAGGATGCTGTGGTCTCCAAGTGTACATTTTCCGGAAACTCTTGAGATAACCCGGCGGGGGTTCGAGCGACAGATTTAGCGCCGGAACGTTGAAACCGAAAGATATCGAGGCGTACAAGATCTAGTTTTATTCTTTGAATGTTGATAAGACATTGATATATCAGAGGAAATTGAAAAGATTATCCCTAACCACCAAGAAAACAAGTGTATGGGGGAAAAGAATTTACGCCAGATGTAATTATTGGATGTCGGCTCGTGTAAAGCTAAGTGGATACCATGTTGCATAAATCAAAGGCCACCGCTCACCTTACGATCTGCGATCCGATTTCGGAAGAATATGTAATATCATTTGTCAAATTATTTAAAAACGAAAAATATTTTTGACTGAGGGTCTGAATAGTCATACAGATAGTAAAATCGATAATACGGCCTTTGCCGAGTTTTCTAGTCGGTGGAATGGCCAATAGAGACGTCAAAAAAAAAAAAATCGTACGACTGCCTACGATTTGAAACTAATTGTGCCCTTATTCCCTGTAGACAACTCACCAAAACCCTATGTTTAGTATTCATATTACTTTTCAGAACTTGAATAGGGTAGATTTCATTTGTTAAAATGCCAATATTTAATGCCATAGCGATTTTTTTTTTCACAAATCGGATCGCAGACCGATCGTAAGCTGTGCGGTGGCCTTAAGGCAACCTTGGGAAAATACCTGTGAAACTCGATTATTATGTTTCTCCATTTTATTTTTAAAATTAATAATTATGAATTATTTTGCTTGTTGCTTATTTTTTATTATATTTTGAGGTTGATTCAGGGAATATTTGATGTTATTAATACAAATTCCTACTCTCTCCCCGATACATTCCCCCTCTGCCTTCCTCAAATTCCTCATGCGCAATGATTCGTTATACGATTAATTTCTCGATAATTCGAACAGTGTATCGGGACAGTTTTTGTATGATGATCAATAAGGCCCAAACGAAAGCTTTTGAGTGAGATAAACGCCCATTCTTTAATATAACCTCGCACGTAACTTGCCTCGTTTAATCTAATTTAGTTTTGTGGGGACGATCTTACTAGATATCAACACCACACGTCCATCTAGGCGTTCGATTTTCAATTTATACCTTGTGCTAAAAATGCCTAATTAAGTTAGATAATTTCTACCTCAATCACCCATTTTGTTTTCGTAGGGCGTGAGGTCGGTGGAAAACCGATGTACTCGAGACAGAATTTTACTGTGCAATCAGGTTAACCCATTACCTACGGGAACCGGACGGTTCCTGTGTTAAGCCTATGGGAATGAGATAATTCAGTCGTCAACGGGTTAAGCGAACTGTGTTCAGTGTCCCTGAAAGTGATTATAATCAAGTGAAACTATCAACGTCCCCTGGTGACTCACGGAAGGATAGCTCGCTACGTGTTGATTGTTCAAGAAGCGTACTCCTTTCTCTTTCTCACGACACTTGTTATATGCCAGTTTCAGTCACCTTAAGAAGGAAAGGTTCAGATTTAATTCTAAACTGTACAACGATAACACGTCTTTAAAATTTTGCAAAGATGATCGTTAAAAGCAATGACTGGTATAAGGGGCGGGGCGCATGGGGGGGGGGGGGCAACAGGCACGCACACCTCCCTTCTTGCATTACTTTTTTTGTTGTTGTTGTTGTTGTTGTTGTTGAACAGAATCTTATACCTACCCTGAATAACCTTGCAACCTGGATGACGCCTAAAGAGTGCACCTTTAATGGTGCAGTATATAAGACCTCAACCGTAATACATTTTGAACCCTAGGGTGTTGCTCTTGAGCAGTTTAGGGGATAAATTTTGACTCGTGGTGATTATTTTAAGTTAGTACCTTGCAAATAAGCGTCATCCAATCTCTCGATGGCAATAGTCGTGCGGTTGTGTGTTCAGATTACGCAAGGTGAAACTAAATCAGCTTCATGCCATTTAATTTGAACCTGATTTCAACGTTTTAGATCCTGATCCTGCTGATCACGATAGTGAAGTTATCATAAGGTCGACAATTTGAAAACAAAACGACTCTCATAGGAACCTTTTTTACGCTGTAGAATGTGTCAAGTATACATTATATAAACTGTTGTAGCAAGAAAAATACTACTACTCACACCACAACCGGTGACAGAAGATCTCATATAGGGAATTTCCCCAGAGACTAACATTGCTCCTAGTATCAAAGGAAGATAGCCCTTTTTAATACCATTAATAAAGAACCCTTTTTCTTTACCCCATGGCGACCGAATCCAATTTAGAGTATAATGATTTTGGGTCCTCTCATTGGACCACTCTCAAATGTATAGAGGATTGAGCCATATTGTTTTTTTTTTTTGTTTGTTTTTTGTTTTTTGTTTTTGTTTTTTTAAAGCGACCCGAAAAGATATCCACAGGTCCTCTACTATGATCTTGTCAAATGCAGCAAAACAACGATCACTTTAAATGTGGTTTGCCATTTCCAGGTTAAGTAATATTCGTTCAACTCTTAAAATTACGATGTCGAAACTTCAGCTCTTCTTTCGATTCTAGTGATGGGACAAGCATCTCGGGATAGACTGGTTCAAAACATTTCTAAAATGAGTATCGTGTGGTAGATCGATGGTTTGGATCAGCAAAATTTAAGAAACTTACAAAGAGGTGTCGTAGTCGATGGTGTAATCACTTGACTTGGGATAGGAAGGTCGTGGGCTCCAACCCCAGCACGGTACATATGTGCTTGAGCAAGGCATTTTTTTTCCTACATTGTTCTTCTCCACACTGGTGTCAAATAGGTATCCGGTAAGATGCGAACGTCATTGCAGCTGGAATAGTATAAGTGCGCCTGGAGAATGGCCGTCAGAATGGAATGCTTCCAGGTGGAGTGCAGAATCGTAATTGAATCCAATGACCGGGGTAATAATTTGATCAATCACTTAATTGGAAAGGCGTTATATAAAAAACCACAATTAATAGTTAATGTCATTATTATTGCATTCTCTGAAACAATGCTGTTTATTGCTCCACACACAATCGGAGTAACTTTGCTCACTATTTCAGTTGTTTTTGTTTTTGTTTTTTTATAACTATTATTGCTCATATGCTAAACATTTTGTATACTTCAGTTTCAGTTTAATTTAAATCTTTCAAATTCGATATTTGTGATTACCAGAATCCAAGATTTTCATTTAAAAAACAACTAGGCATTGAAATACTTGGTAGCACAGCGACCATTCTTTATATGTATTTTTTTTTTCTTTTCCCATTATTTTTTTATTTACTGTATTATCAATTACTTTATTTTTTGTTGTGCATGCTTTGCATTGCTCTGCACAGCCCTCAAATTGCGTGAATCGAAAAGTGAACATAAAGAAAACGAAATCATGTTAACGGATCATGTATGAAGGAGGGTTAAAGAAACCAAAAGGGTGATGTGGTAACATAAGGTTTTAGCCTACTGGATAAACTATATTGCCTTGTTGTATAATATGCCATATTCGTGGGGATAGGCTAAGATTTGGCAATATCACTACTCATATGCTTATCCTTTCCTATAGGATTCCTCCCTTTGAATTGTTTTAATATTTTAAATTAGAGGTAAAAATGGGGGAAAGCTGCTCCAGAATAGACAATGACGTCATATATTTATGAATGATCTTAGTAGATGGTATTATACACCATGTACACAGAGTGGTAAAAACATGAAAGCGTCTCGCATAAATACGCTTTCTTGTTTTGCATTAACCCTTGCTATCCAAAGCGACCAGACGAAGCACCGGGGCTGAAAAACAGTTGACACTACTGTGCAGCACTAGTAAGTGATGTCTGAAACTAACGTATCGGTACAACTACTCCATCTTATTAACAAGTTCAACAGCCCCGTTCATCTTAGCTCCTGCATGGACGGGTCGGATTCGAGGAAACCGCAAACTGTTGTCTTCACTTTTGGGAAACACGAGCAACAGAATAATCGAGAAGAACGAGAGAGAGGAAGATAAAAATAGAAAGCGCGCGCCCTCAAGAGAGAGAAAGAGGCTTAAATATAGAAAGAGAAAGGGAGAGGGAATTAGAGATAGAGATAGCGAGAGAGTGAACACGGAGAGAGAGAGAGAGAGAGAGAGAGAGAGAGAGAGAGATAAGGGGGAAAATTGGGAAATTGCTAAGCTTTTTGATCATATTTCAGAGAAATGGGACATTGCAGATTGCGTACAGATCGTTGCAATGGGAGAAGTATTTCAGGTGATAAGAGAGGTCAAAATTAGACGAAAACTCTGCCAAAATGCATAGCTAAAAGAGAGCAAAAGAGAGAGAAAGAGAGAGGGAGGAGGACAAGCAGACAAACAGAGAGAGAGGGGGGAGGGGGAAGCAAATAAAGATAGAATAAGGATAGAGAGAAAGAGAGAGAGAGAGAGAAAGATAAATACAAAAGGGAGAGAGGGAGAACGCTAAGGAAAGAAACAAGGGGTGCACAAGGACGTACGGGGTCGGAACCTGGGCATGACAAACATAGAATGTGGGGAGAGAGATAGCAGGGAAGGCTTGGACATGAGTTAGAAATTAAAAGAGATTAAGGGGTCTATGGACTTCATTTTGTCACCCAAGCACTTATTGTCAGCTGAAACTGGCATGATGCATTAATTTTGTCGTTACGTGGTGTAATCATAAATAAGGTTCTGTCTTCTCGACGTGAATATACAACTACAAGGCACTGACCACGAAAAACTACATCACCACCCCAGCGAAATTGCCTAATATTAACATCAGAACCGACAAAATTGCCTACTTACTTAAAAATAGCCCATCCTCCTCTTCTCCCTGATGGGAAACGCATATTCCTCTTCTAAAGAGAGAACGGGCCAGCACATTATATTTTGTGAGGCAAATCAACCCACATGCATCAACATGTATTACATTGCCACAGTACCAGAGATTGTCCCCTATTGTTCGGTGATCGCAACAATGATGTTTTCAAATGAAATGGGGTCTGAAACTCACTCATAAGTGATTAGGTTCGTCATAATGATTAACCCGTTGACTACTGGATTATCCAATTCCCTCAGACTTCATACAAGGACCAATCAGTTCCTGTAAGTTATGTGTTAACAAACATATTCACCTCATACTTACATGATACCATGGATACTGGTATTACGAAACGCCCTCATAATGGACGAATAATTCCATTGTTTGTTCGTATTCCTCATCAATCCGAGGCCATTTCCCCCCCCCCCCCTTTTTTTTTCTGTCGGGTTCATATAAGAAAGTAAATGAAAAGATAACATGTTTTCGATATGTATTTTCATTTCGAACAAGCCAACGGCGCTTTACTTTTAAATTGTTTAAAAGTTAAAACATGATTTAGAACTGCATCTATTCTTGCCACTGATATACCCCAGGATGTTATTATGAATTAAAGGGAATCGGTAACTTTGTGGAGGCTTGATTTCATGAATTGTTGAATTTTGATATCTGTCTTGATTAATGATGTTCAGAAGGATAAATAAAAATATTCAATGTTATTATTAAGTTATCTATGACTGAATACTAACATCTATGAAACCGTACAGGGGTACGCTTTAGTCTAACACTGCAGTCTATGAGGGGAAATGAGTATGGAATTTCCGGTCACTTGTTTACTTTTGCGAAGCACATTATGATTTTGAAGTGCATTTTTTTTTCCTGGGCTTCATTTTTACAGTGACCATATTACATACACTGATAGCATGTAGGGCCAGGCAGCTCAGATTTTATCAAGCCTCTACAAAGTTACCAATTCACTTTAAAGGGTGTTTTAAAAAATAATTATGTTAAGCACTATCCAGCCTTTATTATAACATTTAGATCGTCTGATTTTATCCTGATTTTAAGAATAAACAAGTTTCATGTTTATGTCATTGACGAATCGAATTTATTTTATAAATAAAATCCATTAGCCGACCTTCATACGTACTTTTTTTAGGCTGATTTTATCGATAAAACGAAGATGTTTATCTCAGTATTGCATTATCCTAACATGTACAAGTATAACCATTGGGCAGACTTCTAAAAATGGTATACAAACCTCGAATTCCCACGAATACAAGATGCTTGTATCCTTGTTTTTAATGATATCCACATGCAAGCTTAGAAAGAACACATGTTCTCTCATTACACAATTAAGCATGTACGTGCTCAGTTTTCTTCGTTTTACCGATAAATTTGCCAGCTTTCTTACACCGCATTTTTACCTCAATCTAGTGGCAGACACAATACATGTCTGCCTTCAAAATGTATCATGATGTCCATGTGATAGTCATGTAAGACCACATGCTATCCTGTTACACCGATAAGTTCATTAATCCTTATTCCAAAAATGCAAATTTTCCTTGGCTTTAACGACAAATTTTTTGTCTCGCTAACACCATGTTTTACCTCGAAAAAAACCAACGATCATAATATATGTTAACCTGAAATGAGACGTAACTCTAATGATACCCATCTTTTTGCTAAGCAAGACGACATGCTAACATATTTTTTTCGAAGCACTATGCCCTTACACTCTGTATTAATATATATGTTTTTTTAAAGAAAAAAAATCTTCCTTAAATTTAAATGATGAATTTGTTTAATCATTAACACCGTATTCTACGTCGACGTACCTTTAAACACATACATGTTTATCTCAAAGGTGACGTGTTTCCTCTATCATAGTGATACCCATGTGTTAGCTATGTTATCCTGTTACATCGAAGCACAGACATCCTTATCATAGTAAATGCCATTTTTGTATTGGCTTTAAAAAATAGAAATAAGAAATAAACACGTACGTGTTTATCTCAAAAGTGATTTCATTCCTCTTTTCAAGTGTTACCCATGTATTAACTATGCAATACATGTTTACCTTTTTTGTCGAAGAACGTACGTCCTTCTTATTTTTTTTAACACACATTTTTCTTTGTTTAAATGACAAATTTGTTAAATTTTACCTCGTCATAACGATATTTACAAACATGTTTACCTTTAAAAAAAATGGCTCAAATCCTCGATTCTAATGATATGAGTTGGCCAATGCACACCTGCTATTGCTATCAATTCCCATAGCGAAGACACGACACCTACATTATGGTCAGCTACCTTGGCATTTCAAAATGAGAAACGAAAGCGTGGGAAGGGAGAGAGCTAATAATGATAAGAGAAAAATACGGAATTATGAAGAATTTCTAACATTTTGCAGTTTACAGAGTGCATGCGTTTGTGAATGTCCAAATACGACTTGAAATTATACAGTAAAATATGAGTACATCAATAGATATATAGATTAAATACATAAATATACCAATAAATAAATAGCTTAACGATAAAATATATAAATTGATAAATACATAAATATACAAAGAATAAATATATGCATCAATAAATAAATAAATACATATATATACACAAACCAAATGAACCAAGGATTGAACCCCCCCCCCCCCCAAAATGAATAAAATGGAAGTAGATAGGTCCTTTACATAGGCCTCCATTCTATTCAAGTCTGAATTTTAGGAATGAGGTCTAACAAAAGTCCAGTGAATTAAACAAATGCTATTTTACATTTTACATCGAGTAATAAGCCAATTCGTAATTAGTGCAAGGTACAAAATAATGACCCTGGAATGACCCTGAAATTTGTACGCCCAGTTGCATTTGTTTTGGTGGACGGCAACTTGTTAAAGTACTGAAATCAAACTGGTGCGCGCATCATGGTGCTCACAAAATGACTGCGTTTCAAGGTCATTTGTACTTGGTACAAATGACCCTTATTGTAATTACGAACTCAAGTCAACGTTTCCCGATTTAACGCAGTGTAAACGTGTTGAAGTATCGAAATATGAAAAGGAATACCCGAAGGATCTTTTCTCTTTTACATGCTCAAGTTAAACAAAATGCAAACCATGACTTGATCTGATCGCCAATGATAACAGTACTGTTACTGCCGGAATAGACAGCTTTAAATAAAAAAGAAAAAATGCATCTCAAACTTAGGGGTATCCCCCTCAAGCATGCAGATCCCCTATCTATAGTAGATGTGAAGTAATTCTAAAACGAAAGAAAGGGGGGGGGGGAATGCATTGATGCAAATTATTTACGCCAGCAGCGATATGTTTTTTTCTAGCTCGCAATCCATTTACCCATTGTCTACGGAAACTCCAGTGGTCCCTGTGCATTAAGCCTATGGGAATTTGATAATTTAGTAGTCATTGGGTTAAGTTGTAACATGGTCATGAAAGCGACGATGTTTGTTGTTTTTTGTTTTTTGTTAATGTTTAAATTCAGGGTGCCCTTTGTGGAAGTGCCATTATATAGTGATGGCGTTTTCAGTGTTCATAGAATTCACGAAAGGAAGAATCATTGTGTAAGTCTCACTCGGTTTGAATCAGTAAAAGGTTGACAATTGAATAAGAATGTCAAAAATGTCGGAATAACGTCACTGCCATTTTTGACTTTCGCAGCCTTTCTAGCAAAGATATAAAGAAAATAATGTTTGAATATTTGCTTCCTTATATATTTCTCCCAATATCATAAAGTTTCCCTTATGAGCTTGGATCGGATTGGATTTTTTTTTCTCTCTCTCTTTAGCTGACTCTCTCTCTTCCTCCCTCCCTCTCTCTCTCTCACACACACACACAAACACACAATCACATTTGGAAATATGATTGATATGGCTAAAACACTAATAATGGGGAGATCTCAACGCAATGATTTTGCATTTTATAGATACTGCCCTGAGGCCAAAGCCGTTCCAATTGCGTGCTCATTTTGCCCTCTCCACAAGGTGGCCTTTTTTAACCTCTACTGAAAATTAGGTTTAATTATGTTCGGCACAATTCGGCAGGTGAGAAGCAAACCCATACCTTACATTAAATATACGCATGTTAATAAGGTTAAGTGGTAATCAATAGGCCCAATCCATCATTTATTACTCCGGCATTTCACAGTCTTAGTCAATTTCCAGAGCAATTTGTAATTGATTTGCGCGGGGGGAATTAGTATAGTTAGAAAAAGGAAACTCGCTTGGATCGAACCAGTAGCCTTTCAGGCGATGGCTCAAGGACGTATCGCAACGCCTGGATTGCTATTTTATCGACTAAGAGCTCCCTATCATGGATATGTTATCAAGTACTTGATGTCACCAGCTCCAGCGGGCAACCTGATTTCGGGGGAGATTGGTCGCAGGAGATCGAGTTAAAGGTGAGGGTAAAACTATTTGATGTTTCACGGGTGAGTGGAGAAGGATAGCAATGGGAAGCGCTGTGAGAGATTGACTGAACGATACTGACATATTCCCTTTCGCTCGTTCATCAACCGTGGCAGATAAGGTTCAGAATCGCAGAGCCTTTCTTTCTAGTCATTTTTTGCCACTTCAAGTGTAGTCTCTTCGAGATGTATATGTGGATTAAATGTATTATTCCAAGTATGGTAGCATAATATGATACACGTTCAGCACCAACATGGTATAATTTCGTTGATCCTGGAGTTGCTTATTGATTTCATACAATTGTGTTTCAAAGGTATACCCTCTTGTGGTGTTGATTTTATCTCTATGGCATGTTCCTCAATTGGGGGGGGGGGGGGAGATAATAAATCAAAGTCAATATCGAAGATCCATTTTATGAATTACATAAAACTATAAGAAACAAATGACACAATTTTGTGTATAGACTACGTTATTGACGTTGATGGAAACAGCTTTCACATCAAGGAGAATACAATGCTTAATCAGATTCTCATGCAAGAAAACGCCTCACAATATCAGTCCTGATAGCTCATTAAAATCACCCGTGCATAGATGGAAGGAAACAAAACAAGCATTTACTTTATCAGTAACGTTGTACTCTTTTTAATGCAAGCATAGGGGAATTAAACAAACACAGAAGATTCCGAGGCATTCTAGAAACTGATTGTGTGTTGTTGTTTTTTTAAAGAAACTCACCTTTTCTATCATTTAATGCAAAATATTATGGTACATCATGGAAATTACAGTGTATTGTATTACATCAATAACCCCGTGCCCGCAAAAACATTGAAAAATTCATGCTATTGGAAACAGCGCAAAAAAAGAATAGGAACAAGATGTTTGTTCAACGGTGATAGATTATGAGGTATAGAATTACGACCTTAATACTATCCAGATCAATTTTCCCAGTAAGCCATCGTATTGCTTACAAAATATGGCGGCTCTGTTTACATCGGCGCCGCCAGGTTTTGTTCGCTCCCATTCAAAATGAGATTGACAAAAAGAACGTGTCTATACAGACGCCTTTATATGTCCCTGAACACGACGAATATCATATTAATAAAACAATTTCTATCAAATATTGACAAGAAAATATTTCCTGACGAAAACTATGGATTTCTAGTTTATGGAGAAACGACCGTTTTGTAGAAGAACTTTATCGTACAGAAAGCCCCCAATTTATTGACTTATTGCACATATCCAATTATGTCTGTTATGTTGAGTAAAGTGACCATTACATCAGGGAAATGTAACTACGACATTTCCCTGATTATATCAAAGATAGTACGAACAAACTGTAACTATTGATAGGGTCCGAGTAATGCATACGATTAGTGAGACCATGAGAATGCACAGACAATTTCTGTCTCCCTCACCATGTCGTACTTTTTTTTTTCTCACATGGATAGACCTCACCACCCTCCGGCTTATAGTGCACATGGTGAAGTGACCATTCTGAACATACTGATTACATTCCATAGACTGGCAGAAAGTTGTCTCGCTTTGTCTAGTATTTCCAATACAACTATTCCATAATGTCCATACAAACAAAATGTTGGTATGGACAGAGCCCAACAAATGGATACCATTTGCATGGCCATAGATATATATAAGCAAGGATAGTTTAGGACCATTCATTTTATTACATAGGCCTCTGTCAGGTGTCCAATTTCAGGTCAAAACCCCTGGAAAAACAAAATCGACCATCATAAAAAAGATGACCCCATCCCAGCTACGCTCTACATCCATTAGTTACCCTCCACTACAAAACAACCAACAAATCGCAGTGAGAGTTTTAGAGTAAACAGCTGAAAAAGGTGGTTTGAGATAGAAATTTTTATTTCAAGTTTTTTGTATTTTCTGAAAGTCATTTACTAATCTAACATTGACAGCATTAATTTCAGGGTAAAATACTACGTTGAATATGCTTTTACTCTCATTTAAAATAACCATTTTCCCCCCTGGAAATTCAAACTTTGTGTGTCAGCTTGCTGGAATCGTACTTCACATTGCTTTTCTGATATAGCTCAAAACTATGCATTGTCTGATATTCAAATTACATCTATTCTAAACGTATACAATGTTTCAACCCAACCCAATTAGTAATTCACAGTTAGTCTGGGAGCCTGTCCCGAAATAGTCACCCCAATTTACCCATAAGAATTGACTCCGTAAAGTTACTTAGACCATCTAAGTCATTGACAAACAAGGTTGTCAGCCTGACCGTAGCCACCGGGTTTAGCCCCCACAGCCCCCAAAAGAGACCCCAACGTCAGGTCGATTTTACCCCATCTCCTCCATGCACCAAACTTTGTCAGTAGGAAGTAGTATGACTGGACATTACAAAACACAAACAAAAAACTGACAAAAAATTCCGTCGGGATAGGGTGTCAGATGGCCCATAAAATTTGGAGTAAAATTTTCCCCTTGAAGCCCGGGGACCAAATTTTGTCAGAAGGAAGAGCTATGGATGTACATTCCAAAAATATAAAAACTGCCAAAATTGTCCATCGGGAGGGGGTGTCAGACCCCCTGAAATGAAAACCCCAAAGTGCCCTTTGACAACGCTTTGCCCCCAAAATGCTCTGTATGTAAAGAAAAAACATTTTCTTATCTTCTGACTATGATAATTCAAAAGTGTATTATTCAATTGACTTTAAATTTTCATAACATAATCTTCAGTATAATAATCTTCTTGAGGTGCAATTTATTGTTAATTAGTCTTTTGATTAATAAGTTATTAAATTGTAAAAAATGTATTGCTTTCTCAAAAGTAGCCACAAAATATTGTCAGTATTATGTAAACACACCCATTGTCCATCTTCACCTGTTTGACAAGGCATAATATAAGAGCTTTTCAGGTATCTGTGGTATGTGACTGCCAGGCTGAAATGTACTATTCATGTGTTAATTGCACAGATACCAAGCAAGCTGGTCTATTATGCCTCGTCAGATGGTCGATGGGTGTGTTTACATAATCCTGACAATATTTTGGGGCTACTTTTGAGAAAAAATACATTTTTCACAATCAATAACTTGTTACTCAAAAGACCAGTTAACACCAAATTGCACCTCAGGAAGATAATTATACTCAAAATTATCTTATGAAAATTTAAAGTGAATTAAATAATACGTTTTTGAATTATCATAGTCAGAAGGTAAGAAAATGGTTTTTCTTTACATACATAGCATTTTTTTTTTTTTTGGGGGGGGGGAGCAAAACATTGTCAAAGGGCACTTTGGGGTTTTCATTTCAGGGGGTCTGACACCCCCTTCCCGATGGACAATTTTAGCAGTTTTCATATTTTTGGAATGTACATCCATAGCTCTTCCTTCTGACAAAATTTGGTCCCCGGGCTTCAAGGGGGAAAATTTACCCCAAATTTTAGGGGCTGTCTGACACCCCATCCCGACGGAAATTTTTGTCAGTTTTTTGTTGTTGTTGTTGTGTGTGTGTGTTTTTTGTAATGTCCAGTCATACTACTTCCTACTGACATAAAGTTTGGTGCATGGGGGGGGGGGGGGGGATGGGGGTGAAATCGACCCGACTTTGGGGTCTCATTTGGGGGCTCTGGGGGCTGAACCCGGCTGCTACGGTCAGGCTGACAACCTTTTTATCAATGACTTCGATGGTCTAAGTAACTTTACGGGGTCAAATCTTATGGGTAAAACGGGGTGACTATTTCGGGACAGGCTTCTGGCCTAAGTGTATGCTAGAGAGTTTTGACCCAACCTATTGTGCGACAAACAATAGCAAAAAATTAGGTGCTCTTAAATGATCACTCTGCTTTAGAGCCCGCATTTTTCTATTGTTTTGGTCATTAGCCTGTCTGACACGTTGCCATTCTCATTGTAATTTACGAGGGTTTGCTTATTCCTACAAGACAAGTTATAATATATCATTTCAAAACTTAGAATCTAGGCTTTCAAACTGTGCTGGAATTAACCCCCAAAATCCGACTTACTGGACTTTTGTGGTAAAGGTCACATTATAATTATTTGTTTGTTTGTCTTTGTCTTTGTTTTGCTTTTCTTCATTCCTTTTTTTTTTCTTTCTTTTCAGTCTGTGTCGCTTTGTTTATTAAATCATGTTTCTCTTCTTTTTATATGGGGTTAGGAAACATCTGGGATATTTCAATACACTTTATATTAAGTTTAAAGGGATACATTTACCGAATACGTTACATTTTTGATACATTCCTTACCTTCTAGAGTTTTGCTGGACATTGGAAAGGTTAACAAACTTTTGTGCATTTGGCTTCTTAGTATGACATACATTTTTCGTTAAAATAAAAAAATCTCTGAAAACTCTGGAGCCACCAACAAAAAACAACAACAAAAAAAAACAAACAAACAAACAAACAAACAAACACGAATGCAGTTGGCAAAAGGGTTCCTCTTTAATACAGTTGAGTGTTATGTTTAAGTCTCTAATCTTCTTGTAACAAAATAACTTAAATAATATACCCTAAAAAGTTATTCACAAATAGCGCCGTTTTAATACATACCAGTTTATTTTTGTCAAACAAAGACAATATTAGGGGAAAGTATAAGCACATCATAGGTTAAATATAATACTATGCTTCAAGGAACAATATTGACCGTTCTAATTCCTGTAATACCCTTAGTGTAACGTCCTGCATATTGAAATATCTATTTACAATTACGTCAGAGTGCCACTTGAGTATCGAATGGAATACACGACAGGGTATTCAATATCAAAGTAATAAGATATTGCATTTATATCTCGTGAATAGGAAATTCATGAATTTAAAAGAAACCGCAGACTCCCCGAAATAGCCGATGTCTTGGCCAAATGTACTTGGAGTGTATCTTGAAAGCGACCGAAATCCAATATGAATATTGTCTTCTTCTGGACCCCTTTCTACATTTATTATCCCATTCAATCATCCCCCCCCCCCCTTCCCTCCTCTCTCTCTCTCTCTCGCTCTCTCTATATCTCTCTCTCTTCATTTCGTTCTCTTTCCAGCTCTTGAGCACTCACCTTCGTTCCCTTACTGTAAAGAACAAAAAAAAAAAAAAAAAAAAACACCCTCTCGTCTCAATAAGTCGTAACCATGGTGACTGTTCAATACAAGTATGAAATTAACAAACTCCTATCGTACTCCTGCATTTCTCTATAAGACTAATTCACCACATCTTCGCATCGTTACTTGATTATATCCCAATCGCGTGGATATTGCAGGTGGATAATGGGTTCAAATTATACCGCAAACGGTTGCAAATCAAATCTGATCCAGGATGTTAAAATTACAACATTCGTAATTACCCAACTAGGTATATAAGAGATATGAGCGGTCCTAAGTGCAGATTTGTCTTAGTTAGCTTAGTGAAACGTCGAAATGGCTAAATAAATACGGAACGATTGGATTTGATTGTATGTATTTCGCTTTTTACATGCTCTCGTTCATTTTTTTTTTCTCTTGTACAATACAATCTCGTATAACATCTCTAAGGTGTATACTTTCTTATTTCTTTCTACTAGTCTCTTTTTCTTCTTTATATTTAGTTCATTACATATGAATTGTGCACTGAAATGCCTTGGGTGACCTGTAATGGGTGTCCCACTCACAAGCCTCTTGATTTCCTCGAATTTCACCTTCTTCTTTTAAATTAAATTGAATTGTAAGAATTGATTCCGTATACCCTCGATTTATCCCAGAAGGAAAATATTTTCTTATTTCCTTTTAAGTACAAGCCTACGAGAACGCATTTGGCACTAGTGAATCCTGTAGTCATACCAAAAGAGAATATATATAATATATATATATATATATATATATATATATATATATATATATATATATATATGTTCCATCATTCTCTCTTCACATATCTAAATTTAACATGGTTCAACCGAACGGTACACACATCCACACCTCTCTGGCTATATATATATATACATATATATATTTGTATTTGCTATATTAATTGACTAATCATGTAAAATATGCATATTATAGGAGCTAAATAATTGTTTGGGTGTTGGTAAAAGTAACACATAGTTTGTGATCTTTCTTTGTCCGCCCCCATGTTGAAGTAGAAATGCCGTATGAAAATGATTGCTCATGAAGATCATGTGTCAATGTTGGTGGACCAAATTTTATTTAGTGTCTGTGTATTGGGATGCATCATTACCAAGTGCCCTCTCTTGTGTGAGTGTGTGTGTGTGTGGGAGGGGGATGTGTGCGTGGAGGTGTGTGTGCGCGTGCGTGTGTGTATGTGTTTGCTTTGTCATCTTAAAACAAAATTGCCTGCAGCACCATTATCCGAATCAAGACAAAGAAAGCTTTGAAGCTTTTATTTGCTTCAACGCCAGCGTAGGTGAGACGGTTGGACGTTTAATGATGTAAGTTTATATCACAATTTGTAGAGTAGGGCCATAGTTCGTTCTCATTTTCAGGTTGATGATATAAAGTCATCTTTAAAACATGAACTTCACCTACAAGGAACGCATTGACTAATTACATCACTCATTCAATGACTTCATGTACGAATTCTTTTTCAAGTGCACCGATTCAGGTAAATCATCCCTCTTGCTTTGGGATTGAGGCTAAATTTGACCGAATGGAATAGATGAATGATTTATGTTTTGAAGTGGGTCAACACCGGTTGCAAAGTCACGACGGAAGTTTTATAAGGGGCAAACATGCCTGGGGATGGGGGGGGGGGGGGGGGGGGTCGTTCAAGTGAACTGACCAACGGCAAAGTGTGTTTAATAGCATTCCTTCAGATCCCATCATGTCCTTATCTTCCATACACTAAGATGGCAAATGTATTTTTTTTCCTTTTTTTTTTGGAGGGGGGGGGGTGGGCATTCGTTCTTAAAATGGCGTGAAAAAATTGTCCACCAAATTATTTTCACCATATCTAAGTAATTTCATTCAAACATTCTCGCCCATAACCTGGCATGTTTGATTTTGTGAACTGCTTCACGTCAACATGCGTTATTACTACCATTATAGACGAAAAACTAATACTTTTATTTAATGTTTTCATTTTCCTTCTTTGTATTTTAAGTCATACTCTTTTCTTATCTTGTTCAATGTTTTAAGCTCTAGTTGAGGGATACAGGCACATCAAGCCTTCCTATACCACGTTCATAAAGATGTATGTTTAACAAGATGAGCTAAAGACCAATGAATCATATTAAATCAAAATTTAAAAAAAACAAAAAAACATCCGTTATATTCTATTTCATATTTTTTGCTATTATTATTATTATTATATTTATTATCATTATTATTGTTATTATTATTATTATTATTATTATTATTATCATCATCATTATTATTATTATCATCATCATCATCATCATCATCATTATTATCACTATTATTATTTTTTAATTATCATTATCATTATTATTCTAAGTAGCTGAAAACAGTATATCATTGTTATCAAAGACTCCATTATCTCCGCTATTTTCCGTTCTCTTCATATCATCAGTATGAAAGAGTATATTTAGTCATTTTCATCGATTATCACTAGAACGTCTGCACAAAAAGTATGACGCATACTGTTACTGTCCCATGAATAATTCTGCTGACGTGAGTCGATCGCGACCTATGTATTCAATCCATATTCGGTTTATCAATTTCGTAACTTATCATTGTTTTAAAAATGCAGAGGTTTCATTGTACGTATACTGTTGCTCCTTGTTTAATAGTCGTAATTGCACGCCTATTTCCCCCACATTTAAAGAAATCTCGCTCAGGGTAAATGTAGAGTTATGAAATATGAATCTCCCAAAGGGGCGAGTTGTTTAATTGGCATCGACAAAAACAGCTTCGGGGGACGAGTTGTGTAGATCCCAGTTACGCGAAGGCGCTATGACAATTTCATTACCGGTGTTCAGTGCCTCCCAGAAACAATTAGCGCGCTAGTATTTGTGTGGAGACCCTTCCCCCAGAGAGCGGACCTTTTTAGAAGGGCCCAGAGGAAAGGGCTGCACGGGAGAGTCAGCATATCATTGCTTAGAAGAAAAGGAGTGATTCAGCTTCTCTGATTTATGTCAAACTTCATGATGATTTACCGCTTTCTCTATGGAATAACTTTGGTAATTCATTGACGTAGACATCAAATACGTTATTAGTGATATCTCGAAATCAATGATTGTTATTATGCTACGGCATACATGTATATAAATCTATTATCATTTACTGGTGTAATAAATAGACTTTCAAATAAAGGCGTCATTGAATGGTACTGATTCATCATTTCGCTAAAATATACGTCCAGGTGCACTTTTCCATTGGGCATTTAGATATTGAGTATACTGCATCATACCCCCTTACTCATGCTTGAAAATAAATTTCGTTTTGTTTCGTTGATTTGTTCATTAATTTCAGATTATACAAATAAAATATGTACACAAAATTAATACAACTCATATACAAAATCGTTTACATTGTACTCCTATATACATAAATAAAATTTAACCTTTGCTAGAAATTAATGACTAATGAACAGAGAACTTGAAGAAAAAAAAATCGCAGAGGCCTTGTTATGCATGTTGTGTTGTTGATTATTAAAAACGCTAATTCCTTTTCGGCCTTATGAGGTATCATTATTTGGCTATATACATAGTACCTACATTTTCTTCTTGTTTTGGTTTTTTTTTTTTATGGCTACAGACATAATGCCTATTTCGATTTTTCCCTGGGGAGTTTACATGTATATCAAACTTTAATTATTTAAAGAAATTAGATTTTTTTTTTAAAGTCATACAAACGGTCAAAAGTTAAAGGAATATTCATTTTCAAATGCAATGTTGATATGTATGTAAAGGTACAAGCAGAACTGCCTTAATATCAATACTAATAAATACTAATAAATGAAATATATGTGTTTTGATGAATTTTTTAGCCCCCCCCCCCCCCCCCCATCATCATTTGATAATATGTAATTTGCTGACAATCAGTTACTTTGGGAATCGAACCCAAGTTTAGTACAATTTCATCTGGACAAGCTATAGCCTATAAAATGATAACATGAACTTAATTTAAGCACATATTATTATGTTTGTTTTTATATCAGTAAGCCATGACATACATAATATACAACATTTAATTCACGATTCGGATACGGTGGATAGCCCATTTCAGTCGTATTACCAAAATACGGCTGCCCCCCCCCCCACTCTGTCATTTCACTACATCTAAGGGGGGGGGGGGTAAAAACACCCTTCCCATATCTGAATTGTCTTTGCGTTCAACGAAAATGCTTTCCCCCTATATGTGATCGTTTTAGTACCGTAAGTCTACCAGCGTTTCTATGATACATGGACTGTGTGATTAGGTTTAGAACAAATATAAACATCTCAGCGCATGACTATTTTACATCATACGGTGTGCATTACCTACGACTGGATGATTTGGGGTTAAAACCGTTAAATTCATTTCACCAAAGCGGTCTGCTATCAGTAACCGACATTTACCTCTCGCACTTTTTAGTGATGCTCCTGCCTTGTTAAATGAAGCGTTCTATCGGTGACGCACGGTTTGCGTAAAGAGCTTTGGCATTCAGGGTCGTCACATAAGCGTACTTATCGTGGTATAGAATCTTAGATCAGCCTCTGACCGGGATGTTTCTGGTGTTCTTAGCTGACAGTGACAATAGTAAAAAAAAAAAAAACTAAACTGAAGGCGACACCTAAAACACTCCAAATGAAACGAATTTGTCACATGCACACTTGGTACTCAGAATGTCATGACAAGCTCTGTGTTCTTTTCCCTTTTCTTCTTTTTTGTTTGTTTTCTCGTTTTTAATGGGTATTGATTCTTAGGGGGTGCGGCCGGTAAGGTAAGTGTACAATGTACCATATCAGATGTGCAGAGAGGCGAAAATGGGAAAGTAATTAAGCAATCAAAATCTTAAGAAAGAAAAGGACATTTCGTAAGGAAGCTTAAGGATTGTAGTTTGCGCTAGCTATCACGTTAATTACCTTCGAATGTCTAGCATTGACTACATCCCCTTGGAGTCGTTTTACCAGTTTTTATTTGAGCCTGACTACAGGCTGATTTTGTCACACTCAAGGGCATAGTTTGTAGACTCATTGAACTTATAAACCACTCCCGAAACGACCGAGGATTGTCAGAAAGGAAGGGCCGGAATGTTAGACGAGAATCTCCGATCCCATCATGTATAGCGAACTTATTGACTTGAATGATAAGAAGTAACTTTGTATTTCGCAAGTTAGGCCTGATTCTTTATATTTTCATCATATATTGCATTTTGTTTGCTTATTGATATATATATATATATATATATATATATATATATATATATATATAGCTCAAATTCTTCTTAAAGATGTAGTTACAATATCTGTATCAATGGTTACTCTTTCAGGTATTTTAAGGTCTTTAAAACTACGTCGAATTATCTATCGGCTACCGCCTATGTTAATACTACAATACATTTCTGTTTTCAAAATCGTGCTTGATGACTAATCCCTTTAAATAATTCCACGAAGGAAAAAGGCAAAGCAACAATTTGTGGGTGGTAATTTCACACTGCTCAGATTCGTAGTGGATACCCATCACTCTTCACGTCAGCTATCTGTCTCGCAGGGGGTAAAAGGAGGCCCATAATGCACTGTTGGGCGGTTAAGTGTGAAAGAGATACCAGCTAAATGCGTGCTATATGGCACCGTCCTATCCAATACATTTTGTTAAAGGTTGCCTTAACGACCAACCCATGCTAGAATAATACGCCTGCTTTAAAGAGAATGTTCAGTCCTAGTGTTGGTGAAAACAGAATTAAAAACATTCACAATATTTCCATTCCTGTGTTGGAGAATGGCAATGAAATGCTCTCAGATTCAAATATCCCTGGTATCACCGTTGGGCCTAATTCTCACGCCATTGGCACTTGCGGTCCAATCATGCCCATAAACCCCTATCTGGGTTTAATTACTTCGTTGTAATTTTGATGATTATAAATTCTAATGATACCCAACTGATCATATTCACAAGATCAGAATAACGTAACAGAGATTATCTTTCAAAAAGCTATTGTTTGACAAGTAACGACTTTTTAAACCAATATTTGAAGGTAACAACCAACTTTGGGAAGTAATGTAAAAGTACATTTACTATAACCAGTGCGAATGTGATCAGTAGTTGCCTTTTAAGGGCATTGGCAATGTTGTGGACTTATTGTGAAAAAAGGGTTTATCCATACTTATAAGGATGATAATAATAATAATAAAACAATCTTATTCTAACCGCAGTACGAATGCAAATATCATTGTCGTCCTTAATCTATTACTTTATTAAAACTATTTGGAATTCTTTTTGCACACTCAAAGCTACATTAGAAAAACATTTCAATTGAACCTCTAACATGTCTAAAGTAAAGTTCTTGTCAGGGCACTGTACTGAAATAAAATCTCAGGATGTTGGTTTGAATTGATTATTATGTACACCATTAAAATAATTGTGCATTGTGGGGTTTCGAATCATCCGAATGACAACACGTTTACCTAGATTTACTGCCTCCCCCACCCCCACCCCCCCCCCCCCAAAAAAAAAAAAAATGAAAAGCACTGCATGGCCACGGATATGAGTATATGGTGACCTACATGCAGCATAAAATCTTGGCAAAATATATGTTTGAGCTGACATCAGTAATATATATATATTTTTTTTTTCTTTTCTTTCTTTATATTCAGGCATTATGAGAGCTATCATTTCCATGTGGCATGCCTGGTATGAGTGAAAACAAGCGAAAGCTCCCTAATTATAATTCCCTTGTCCCAGAACTAGACCTGCTCTTTAATGTCCATGTGCAGTGTTGGCGTCTCCTATGCCTGGGAGCGAAAATGCCAAGCTTAATGACCCTCGGGTCTCTTCTCCCGGTATTCCCGATCATTCAACAGGGTGTCATATATGAGGAAGAGTCCCAGTTAATGAGCTTTACGAGTTAGGTTTCCTTTCTAGTTGTGGAAAGTCATGGCATAACAAAAACAGTTTATTTACAGTAAACGGCGCAGCTGTGGAAGGTGCGACATCAACGCTAAATACAAACATGATGAGATGGGTATAAATCCCTTTTTCAGTGGGAACGGTATATTTAACGCACGTGTACATCGGAACTGATATTATTTCTGATAGCGATATTGTTCACATAACTGTAAAATAGGAAATATGTAGCTTATGAAAATGTTATAGAGCTATCCGACCATCAATGTGTAAAAGAAAATTGGAAATTGATGAGAACAACTTTAGGGTCGAGACGGTAATGCCCAAAGGACGTCTTAACCTGATGACTACTGAATTCTCTTATTCCTATAGGTTTAATGTTTGGACCATTCTGTTCCCGTAGGCAAAGTGTTCAATGTAAAGTAGGGGTATCCCTGCAGATCCCAATGTAATCTTCTTGATATCCAGCTGTTCCACATTTGCTACCAAGTGCATTTGCTGCTCATGTGTTTAAGTTCTCTATATTCATTGTAAGTTCGGTGGGATATGTATTTCGTACCAACCAATAAATCGATTGCGCATTACCATGAAACAGTTCTTGGAATGGAGCCTTCATTTTGCAAGTGCAGTGTATTTTTATTTAGGTGTATTTTTCACCAAGTATATAATACATACATAAGTGTATATATACAACAACTTTGACAACTCTCGTGGATGTGAATGTGAAAGGAAATGAGAGAATAATGGTTGCGTAACTTAAATCAAAGTTCTCCAGAACTGTCCTTCCTTTTTGAATTTTGTACAAAGGTTGAAAAAATGCCTCCGCCGGGAGACATATTATATATATATATATATATATATATATATATATATATATATATCCCAGTTTGACAGATCATAGAGTTTCTCGATTTAAAAGCTTCTTAATCATGGCACCTTCTTTTGGGAATACTTCATCATATACCGCCTACAGACTTTTTTTTTTTTTTATACTTTTACATTACGTCAGTACAGAAATGATAGTATCTGAAGAAAAAAAAATGACACGAAAATATCACCTGTAGACGTTTTCCAATTTTGTTGATAAATCTTACAACTTAACTAAATATCAGTTTGAAGCAGCTTAGGCCGTATGCCAAAAAGTAATGTATTTATTTTAAATTGAATATTTCTTTAAAGTACTTGTATTTTTTTAATTATGTTGACCGGTATTCATGTATCTTCTGATCCTCATGGAATTACAGAGTCTAACATTGAGATTGAGTATGGAAATCCAGCAGACAGGTGCCACGAGATAGGATTTACGTCGTAATCGGAGGAATATATTAAAAGCAGTTTTTTAATGGGTAACTGTCTTTATAACTTTTAAGTTGCGTTTGCACATGACTCGTTAAACTACAGAGTCAAAACTATTATAGAAAAACAATACAAAAAACAAACATGTAAATGAACCAAAAGTAGGGTGAAAAGGAAAATGATAAGACAAAGGAAAATTTAGAAAAATACCAGCGGCTACAAAAGGCCCTGAGCGTACTCATATTTACGAGATAAGATACATTATGAAATTCACTACGTTCATGCAATATTTCTATCTCTTTCTCTGTCTCCCTCTCTTTCTCTCTCTCTCTCTCTTTCTTTCCAACCACCCCCTCTGTCTCTCTGTCTCTCTCTCCCTCTCTTTCTCTATCCCATCTCACTCTTTCACTCTCTCTGTCTATCTCTCTCTCTCTCCCCCCTCTCTCTCTCTCTCTCTCTCTCTCTCTCTCTCTCTGTCTCTGTCTCTCTTAAGCCTGCTTAACGCAACCGCGCCATGTGTAATGACAAATTGGTTGGCTCAAAAGTGATAAATCAAGTGCATGAAGGTGTTTTAAAAAAGTTGGAAAAAAAATAGTTATCCCACTTTGAATTAGTGATACGGTTTAAAGTCATGCGTTAAAAGATAGGAACAACGTAAAGGGAACATAGAACAAGAAACAAGATGTATATAGATGGATAAGGGGTAAAAAAAAATCAGCTTTAGTTTAAGTACAGTATTTACTGAAGAAGTGGAAAGTGATTAAACGGCAGCTATGGTAGACAACTAGGATTATAGATCCCGATAAGTAATCTATCGACATGATCAAATAGAGATTTATGACAAGGCACCACAAAACCACCCAAAAGTCGCACTGTGTGATTTTCAGTTAAAGCTCAATAAAGGTGTTTAATTGGTTGGCATGGTAAAATTTTAGTTTTGGGTACTTCCTGAAAGAGTATACTTTTTTTCTTAGAAATTTAAAAATTTGGAGGCACCAAACAATCTAAAAGTGGTATTTTCGACAGTTTTTAGTAGACTTTTTTTTTGTCTTCTCTGGATTTTGTTGTGTTAAATTTCTTTTTTTACGACCCCGAATACTTGTCGCATTTTGTACTCCCATAACCATGATAACTTTGAAACAGAGTAAGTTCTTGTATTGATACTTGTCCACGATGATGTGCAGGATATGCTTAATTTATAGTAAGCCATTTTTCAGGACAATCTGATAATCTCTTCACCGAAATTTATATTGAGTTCTAATCCTCATTTTGTCACCTTTGCACAATACCAAAGTCAGAGTGCTTTAATAGACTGCAAACTTTAAACCCTTATTTTACAAAAGTAACATTCTGTGGGACTGGGCATTCTACTCGTTGTACAGTGGCTTAGGAATACCCAATGCTAATGAGTTAAATATCATTTTAAAGCTGAGAATCTCCTCTTTCAGAATGAGACCTTACCTTTAATCCATATCTGGCGACTTTTTGGTGGTTTTGTGGCACCTAGTCTCATATGAAGTAAAGACATGGCCTACTTCTTTATCTTGCTAAACTCCACGTGGGTGTCCAATAGTTTAGTGATGTTTACGTCTCTTCATGCAATACGATGAATAAATGCATTATGCCAAAGACGGAACTGCTGACTTTATGAACTTGGCCATCTTTATCATTCCCAACAACAGTGATCAAGGTGACTATCAACTTTAAGGCTTCGAGTAGCTTTCAGGAAGCTACTTAACGCACTACTTGGTATAACTTTGAAGATATACTCGATTCAATGATCTATAACATTCAAAACTGAATTCACCATCTTTCGGAAACACCCTCTTCTATATAGATCAGATACTGACATCATGTTTGATGAGCATTTTCATGTTACTGATGAAATTAACGGTTTTGTTTTGACACCTGGATTTCGCACTCATTTGGACTCTTTGCTCGATCTTAATCTAATTTTGTTGAGCTCCTCGATATAGACATTCTTGAGAAACGGCGCCGAGCAAACGCCTGATAATGCTATTAATGTATGTATTTTCAACTGAAGCGAACAGTGCCAAGAGAAGAATGACAGGAAAATGTTGCTTATATAAACACTTTCAGATGTAATTTTGCTTCCATCCGTATGTCCATATACTTAGTTACTATTTTGTTTGAATTATTAAAAAGGAAAAAAACACGACTCATCCGCTTTATGCACCTGCTTTGTCTGTTTGCAGTATTTTCTTTTTTAAAACAATGATGCTGTTTATTAATTGTAACTGCAAGTATTAAGGAACAATGATTCTTTCCTGATTCGATCAATATTTGCTTAAAGCATTTTTTTTTCCTCAGTCAGATGTTCGAGCATTCTCTTTTGAGTGAGAAATTCTTAGTTAAAAATTAGTACAGGTGTAAAGAATAATAGATAAATAATTCATCTTTTCGACATTGATCAATATTTGCGTAAAGCATTTTTTTTCTCAGTTAGCTAGTCCTTTGGATATGATTAAAAGCCGAATGTTTTCTGTTGCTTTCTTTCCAGCATTCATTGCCTTTCCTTGCACTCGAGGAATAATGACAAAAAAAAATCAACATTTTTTTTTCTCTAGTCTTTAACTCGTCTGCATAATTCCAGAAATCCATTCTTGCTAAATGTTACAGAGATGTAACAATATCATCCGCGTCTGCCTTACTTTTATCGATCGCGTTATTATTTACACTTTGAATGGGAATGACAATAATGTTAGCTTTAAAAGGCAATTTCCATTTCCTTTTGTCTCCTTTTTCTTTTCCGTAAAGTTGCTGGAGCATTTAACGCTAAAGCATTCTTCCCAGACCATAAAAAGGATATATTGCCAATATTTTGAAGCGGAATGCATTCAAGCATAAACGAAATATTGATAGCAAAGTCAATAAATATGACGGAAGACATGAGCGGTGACGTACTTCGTTTTCGGACGAGCTTTTTTATCACGATTCTGCTCAGTGTTTATCCATTCGAAGATAAGCTGTCACCATCTTTTCTTAAAAATGAAAAGGACACCTAAACCCAATCTCCTTCTTGGGAGTTAGTAGTCTCAAGACATTTCTTTAATGGCTATCTAATTGAGCGTATAAACGAATTTAAAGTTCGCATGTACTTTTTTTTTGGATCTACCACCGATGCCGATAATTGATGCTCGATCGACGGGGAATTGGGCCATGCGCCATTTTATTTTTGTGGCGTTGTTTTGTTAAGCAAGACGCTTAAGCACGTTAAAAGTCTTCTTGGGTTATTCACTTTTTGGCCTTTCCACAGAATTGCATTCCATATTTTGTTGCTATAATTATGTATGACATGAATTAATTTTGGGATCTCGCTGATCGCTTTAGCCGCCACGGTCCAAGTAAAGAACTTGATAATAATTGTAACGATAATATCTGTACACATCAATGTAAAATTATTGTCAGATTTCAATTAGGCCTAACTGATCACAAGGCTTTAATGGTGTATCATCACGGCGGTCATTGCTCCCAATTACATTCCAGCAGCAGTGATCTCCCTTGCTCCTTGTATACGATGACAGTGTTTTCTTTTGAAATGCATTCACATAATTATGACAGTACTTGTAGGCTCTTACAATGGCAGCCTTTTATCTAACACAGAATCCGGATCGTAAGTAGAATCAAAGAATTTAACATTTCGTTTTTCAACTTTCAATATCCAGTTCTGACGAATTTCCTATACAGGCCCGAGGAGCTGTCCATACAGGCGGATACCCGAATGTGTAGTTTTTAGAGAGGTGTATTACAGGTATGAACTAGTACGTCTTTCACCTGACTATAATCGACCCTGTGATCTTCTTTTGTGATAATAATGACAACAATAATAATAATAATGATAATACGAGTGCAAGTCTACATAGCGCCATTTTCGCTGGATCAAAAGCGCTATTAAATACCACCCCTAGGTCAGCACTGAAGTTAAGATATAAGCAAGTTACCAAGTTACAAAAAAAAAAAAAAAAAAAAAAAAAAAAAAAAAGGGTACATATTTTCCTGTATCCTGAAACCGCAACCCAATTCTACCTATGCTGTCACTTTGTAGAAACAAATGACACCATATGGACATTGAAATGGCGTATACCCAAGCGATGAAAATCGAAGAGTATAATCATTTAATCGAAAGTCAAGTCATGTGTCAGTTCTGCAAGATATCACTCGCACATAGCGCGTCAAAGAGTAACTCGTCACAAGACCAACTGTCGTGAAGCGCGTTGCATTTTGCCCAGTGACTGTTAAGGGTCTTTTTGTGTTTTTTTTAAAGCGCCGTGTGTACGGGCGTATGGGTTGAATCCCTTCACGGACTCGATTAGCGCAAGTAATAGCGTAATCGTAATGATGCATCGCGTGCAATGGGTATTTAAGGCGTGCTAACACCTAGCGCTTTAAACGGCCTCAATAAACCGCAACTTGTATCAATTACAAATTCGTTTGGTCTATGTGCAAACTTTTCTACATTACTCCTCCATTTAAAAAAAAAATGTAATGAGTAAATAAATATCGAATGCATATTACACAGGTGAAGTGAATCTTAGACTGAACGGCAGGTTGCTTCCACGTTTACGCTTGGCATTTACTATGCTTCTGTAAGGCTTTTATTTATTATATAGGCCTAAATAGTGTTCGAAAAAAATGCGTAAGTATCAATTTCCATGCCTGGTTATATCAATAAATGGGTGATGCAATGAACAAAGCACTGACGCAGTTTTGCTATTCAATTCCTAGCTTTCCTTGTTGCGATGGTGAAAAAATATCATCTATCTGATTGAAAAGGAGATTACCTATTCAGCGCCTGTGCTGATGAAATCACGCAAGAGAAAGAGAGAGAGGAGAAAAAATTAGACCACGAAATGCAACAACAACGAAACAATACGCCGAATGTAGTCTTACTGTCGTGAAGCCTACACCTCTTCAATGGAATTGCTGTCACTGATGTGCTTATTTTGTTGTAAGGCTTTGGGAATTGTGAGGTGAAGCGCATTTTGTAGTTCAGTGCAGTCTTATCTCAAGTAGTACCCTTAGACTTTCTGAGAAAATATGATTTGCGTGCTTAGATTCCACAATAATCTTCCCTGTAGCCTATAATTACTGCAACACAATTTAGTTACGGCTTTTTTTTTCTCTCTCTCCACTTTGATCATTTACGCGATAATGTTTAATATACACTGCGTAAAACATAATACCGGGTATACATTTCCGTCACTGCTTTTCTCTTTCCCCTTAAGATATGAAGAAATTGAAAACAAGAAAATTGAAGAAAGATATAATACTATAGAGGGTAGATCTTTGTATTCATTTTTAAGAAATCGGATACACACATTACTGCGATCTATAAAATTTAGACGGGGTCATCCCGAACCAAGTCATTTATTATGGAAGACCTAACAAAGCCATCTGAAGTAAGGAATCCTTCGTTAAAAAACATAAATCATAAAATCAGGGTGATTACGATATGTAAAGCCAGTCGCGCAATGGGCGTACTGGCCTGACATGGGGCTGCGTCACCGACTGGCGCGGTCCTCGACGCATCGTATGAGGATGACATCGTACAAAAAAAATAATAAATAAAAATACCCCCCAAAATAGTAAATTGCACACAATGCTTTCACTTCTGCCGTGAGGGGATAGATGAGTTAACAGGCCCGATTAGCGCAGGCAATAACGCATTTAAAATGGCGGCTTGTGCGGAAATGGCACAAAACACATCCCACGTTTATTTCATGGGCTAACGCAGAAGGGTCGAGATATTTTTGTGTATTTTAACTATAACCACACATCCTTGTTAACTTTCTAGGGCAAAATAGAATACTCCACTGGCGATTTATACAGCAAATGCAAGCAAAACAGGAGTATATCAGAAAAGAAATACAAAGAGCTTTCTGTGTGATTTTATGCTTCGAATTACTTCCGCTATAATAAAGGGATTAAGAGCCAAGAATAAGGCAGAATTCAAATTCAGATTCTAAGGTGTTTGTTTCCTTTTTTCTAAAAGCCAAATCCATATATAAAAAAATCAATGTTTGCAATTCAATATGGTTTAATGGGGCGAAATTCCCGAGAGGCACCATGCTTGTGTTGGGGACGCGATAACAAGACACTTAAGGCATACTTATCAAATAGTAGAACTTGTAAAAAAAGAAGAAAAAAAAGAAGAAAATAGATGAAAATGGGGAAAGAAAATTATAGGGAATAAGCATGTTAAGATCCATAAGGTAAAACGAAAGTTTAATTTGAAATTCATTGCTTGCTGGATATGAATGTGAAATAGCACTCCAATTTCATATATATATATATATATATATATATATATATATATATATATATTTAAAAAATACATCATAATGGACTTCGCGGTTAAAAACAGAAAGGTCGAACAGAATTGGTCATGACCGATTAGATAACATTTCATTATATCTTATCATCCAGGAGGCGCGATGGCTCAGTGGTAGAGCAGTGGTCTCGTAACTGGAGGACCCGGGTTCGAAACCAAGTGGATGCGCTAGTGCCCTTTTGTAAGGAATTAATCCACATTACCAAGTCCCTCGGAGAGGTTGCTTTATACTTACAAGCATACACATGCTTTCTTAGCAGTCAGGTAAAATAAACCATCAACCTTTATTGCATCATTCGCTAATCGAAAACATGTTAAATTGTTTGTTTCAACGGCCAACTGCAAAATTAAGACTGAATATGCACCCAACTTTATAAAGCCTCATGTCGAAAAGTGGGAATGATAAATGATCCTAGAAGCCTAAACGAAAATTTAATCATCGACTCATTTCAGAACTCTTAACCTTTTCCCTTTTTTAAATTCATGTGGAGTGATGTATTGTAGTCCTATTACATTTCTTAACAGGAAGAATCCTTCTAAAATTCTGCTGGTGAATTTTAACACGCTTATATAGTGTGATTGCCGGCCCTGTATGGAGTTGAGTACACAACTAAAATGAGTTGGTTACAATTTTACCCAATATCGGGCTGATAGGGAATATACCTGTCTGTTGGGTAAGATTCAATCACATATTAAGTAAAATTATGTAAAATATTACCTAGCAAACATGTCAATTCCAATTTTCAACCAATATCAGGTAAATTTTACCCAACATATTTTTAGAATGTAAGACCAACAAAATATGTTTCATTTATACTTGAGCTTACTTTATCTCAAATGAGCTAAGATACAATCAAGATGTAAAAGTAAGTGTTGGACTATTACAGCATATATTTACCTTAAATTAAATTTTGCTTTTAAAACTCCTGTCAAGAATGTTCGAAATAAGTTTCAAGTAAATGTGATTTGATCAGATATCTACATTCTAGATCGAGAGTGTTTCTACTATGATCAATAAATATGAAACTTGCAAATTCGGGACATGAGCTCTAAAACACTAAACATCTAGAGAAAAAAAGACTATGCGACATTGCTCAACATTAATGCCGTTATTCTTGAACAGGTTCTTCAACAAACAGTCTCTTTATCGATGCCAATGAATTATGCTTAAAAGTGCAACTTACCACTTCAGAGCGAACAACCGAAAACCAGAAAACTTGGGTAAGTTTCCGTTAGTCCACAACCCAAAGCTGTTCCGTGTTTCCTGGTCACAAATGTACCTTCATCTACGATGTATTTTGATTTGATGCCCACGAGGTGAAAGTAGTGGTACTTATGAAATAAAAGAGAAAAGGAGCGAAATAAACGTTCTTTCGAAAGAGAGAAAATTATATATGAGTGTTTGCGATGTCTGCCAATGCGAGAGTTTGGAATGTCGTTTAAAAGGAATGGTCAGATGGGAGACTGGCTCCGTTCATTTATATCAGGTGCTGATAATGGCGTTGCTGAGTCGCTTATTATCGGCCTTGCTCGCGCTTCCGCATGGAGGGGAACTGTTCTGTGCGCGGTGACGCGGCGACGCTAGGAGTGCTGTCGAGAAGACAGCGCAACGTGCTAGCGTGATGGTTTATAACTGTTCTATTGCATTCCTGTTGCTAGGTGCATGCTAAGCCAATAACAAAGGATGCAGCAGGAGATGAACTCTTAAACGGTGGATAGGTATTGAAACAGATAAAGAAAGAGCAAGAGTGGGTGAAAAGAAGACGAATGGGAGAAGGACATACAGAAGAAAAGATAGGGAGGCAGACCGAGGGAATGGAAATGGAAGAGGGAGATGTTGAAAGAGGAGAAAGAGAGATAGAGAAAATGAATGTGGCATATACAGTCACACTATATTAATTATGAACATGCAACAAAATGTGTTAGTCAGAGGGCAAAAAATTAATGTGATATACAGAGGTGCGTGTTAATAGCCGGTAACCGGCTATTTTTTTCCGGCTGTAACGCCGATCGTAACCGGCTGTGGCCTCACAAAAAAAAAAATATATATATTATATAAAATCAGTCTCGATTCAATTCAACAAGTCGCTATCTCAAATTTCAGTTTACACAAGCTTCACAGCGGTGTTGTGAAAGCGGTCGTAAAGAAACGGGAAGAAACAGCTCTAAACACAGCCAATGAGCGAGAGATCGAGAAAGCAAGAAGAAACAGAACTAAACTGACTCGACGAGGGCTAGCGCGCTAGCGCGCGTGCGGAATAAGCATAAGTCGGGGTTGCGGGTAATACACGATGCTGGGCTTAAAAAAGCCCAAAACAAATGAAGAGTCATATATCACCAAAACTGACAATAATCTAGGGGGCTAAGGTCCTGTTTATATGATCAAAGAGAATTCATTTACTGTTTTGTAAGTCTAAATGCTACGACATATTTTTACAAATTAATTTTGATGTTAAAATCAACAGCCTAACTTGCGTATACATACAACCCACAAACAGGTTCATGCCGTGACACAAACCCGGCACAATTAAACCACGGTGGCAGCTTTACTCTCAATGAGGGCTACCCAAAATTCAATTCCATTGACCAAGCAAGGAGTTATCAC